>SJYC01080897.1:0-36103 GCA_006408675.1 Madoqua kirkii | reverse complement strand
CAGTCCTGGGTGTTCATTGGAAGGACTGACGTTGAAGTTGAAACTCCAATACTTTGGCCACCTGGTGTGAAGAGCTGACTCATTTGAAAAGACCCTGATGCTGGGAAAGATTGAGGGCAGGAAGAGAAGGGGACGATAGAGGATGAGATGGTTGGATGGTATCACTGACTCTATGGAGATGGGTTTGGATGGACTCTGGGAGTTGGTGATAGACAGGGAGGCCTGGTGCGCTGCAGTTCATGGGGTCGCAAAGAGTCAGAACAGCTTTCAGAGGGACTTTATACTTTTTATCTTAACAGATAAGTCCTTTCATGTATTGGGACCTGCGTTTTTCTTACTAGTCTCATCCCCCATAAACCTACCTACACATCACACCCCCTTTAATGTAGCTGAATAGAACTATGGAAAAGACCCTGATGCTGAGAAAGATTGAAGGCAAGAGGAAAAGGGGATAACAGAAGACGAGATGGTTGGATGACATCAACTCAATGGATGTGATTTTGAACAAGCTTTGGGAGTTGGTGAAGGACAGGGAGCCTGGCATGCTGCAGTCCATTAGGTTGAAAAGAATTGGACACGACTGAGCAACTGAACAACAAAGTGGAACCATGTGATCATGACATGCTCTCTTTGAAAACCTGCTTCTCTTCCTATGCTTCCTTTATCAGGGTGACCTCCTAGGATTTTGAACAAGCTTTGGGAGTTGGTGAAGGACAGGGAGCCTGGCATGCTGCAGTCCATTAGGTTGAAAAGAATTGGACACGACTGAGCAACTGAACAACAAAGTGGAACCATGTGATCATGACATGCTCTCTTTGAAAACCTGCTTCTCTTCCTATGCTTCCTTTATCAGGGTGACCTCCTAGGTTTTCTGTTTTGTTGTTGTTGCTGCTGTTCAGTCATTCAATTGTGTCTGACTCTTTGTGAGTCCATGGAATTCTCCAGGCCAGAATACTGGAGTGGGTAGACTTTCCCTTCTCCAGGGGATCTTTCCAACCCAGGGATCAAACCCAGGTCTCCTGCATTGCAGACAGTTTCTTTACAAGCTGAGTGACCAGGGAAGCCCATAGATACAGATAAGTGTAAGTTATATAGGAAACTTCTACTGTGCACCCTTAATACCATGTTGTTCAAAAGTCAACTGTAGTTTTCTTGTACTCACTCTTGTCTCCATCAAGTGTATCCTCTATTCAACAGCTATAATAATCTCTTAAAGGTAAAGATTTAATTTTGTTTTTCTTAAAACTTTCCTTTGACTGTCTTTGTTCTTAGAATGAGAGTTGAAATGTTCTGTAGTTTTATTTCTCTAAGAGTTCAGGGTTGCACTTTTATATAAACTTGATGGTGTATGCAGTGGTCTGAGAAGCTGAGTTACTTTCCTTGACACACATTTGCCCTCTCTCCTTTTCTGGTTAAATCTTACTAATTATTTAATAAAAACTTTCCCTGATCTATCCATTTCTTCCCTGTCACCATGAGCACACACTCCTGGTTTCTGTCTGCTCTGAGAGGAGAAGCTACTACTATCTTTTCATGGTTAAGAGTTGGCCTGAATTGAAAGTGGCTCTATTCTTTTTGTTTCCTCCAGAATTTTATTGTTTTAGCTATTATATTTAGGCATATTCTTGAGTTAATTTTAGTATATGGCATGAGATAGGGGTCCAACTTCATTTTTATGCATGTTGGTATCCATTTTTCCCAGTGCCGTTTGTTGAAAAGATACCTTATCCCATATTGAACTGTCTTAGCACCCTTGTCAACAAATTAGGTTTCAAATAAACCTATCAAATACAAGAAAAGACAGTACTGAAAAAGTAAACACACATGGGACTTAATGCTCAGGTTACTGGTCAGATACTTTTTTTTTTTTTTCAGTTTTTGTTCTTTAAAAAATTTTTTTGAAGTGGTTCTGTTCTTTAACTGGTACGTGGTCACAGCAAGCAATTTGTCCTCTCTGTTTCCTCATCTCTGTTCTGAAAATTAAGTAGTATAATAAATGCTTAGAACATCACCTGGCACAGAATGGGGTTCAGAAGTAGCTGTTGCTGTGCTATAATCTGTTCTTTGCCTTTGTAGTCCTGGACACCAGCATCGTTAATGCATTATATTGGCACCACTGGGTTTCTAGTGTCTAACACAAATATTTGTTGAGTAATTGTTGTTTCCTTTGTCTGAATTGCACTTTCGCTCTTTCTCCTCCCCCTTCTCCATGGAATCAATCATTGCATGCTCCTGTTCCCACCTCTGGAGAAGGAAATGTCAACCCACTCCAGTACCTGGAGCCAGTGTCACCCAAAGCCTCCCTGCTCATGCCACCTTTCCCTGAAATAGAGATACCTTCTATGGTTCTTAAAGCTCCTGTTGTTCCCACTTTGTTAGAACTGCCAGTCTCTCATTAGACTCTCAGCCCTGTGAGTACTATAAGCTCAGGAAAAACAAGCTCCTGAAGATGAATAAATAATTAGATTAGTGTCCCTAGGCTCACTGTACTGTTGTGAGGATCAAATGATAAGACCTCAATAATTTTCCTATCTAAAAACTCAACCTGGTCTCAAGAATAGTGAAAAAGTTGAGTCTCTGATATAATACTGGCAGTTAGTAAGGACTTGGGACTCAGTGATGTCAGGGCTTTGGGGCAAAAGGAAAAAGAAAAGTGCTTGACAACTTTTAGGTGAAACATGGACAGCTGATAAGGCTGGGGAAATTTAAGCGGCATGTACTCACACTGTGTGTACATGAGTAAAATTGTCCCCAAAACAGGTAGAGTAAGTTTCTCAAAGACCTTCTCTTTTTAAGTACCTCAAGACATCTTGTATGTTGTTTGTACACAATAAATGCTTAGCAAATGCTTATTGGGTGACACAAACTCACATCATAGATGGATAAATAAGTGAAGGAAGAATCTTAGAGGCATCTGGTCTACCTTCAAGATGAACAAAACAATTCTATATCATGAGAAGAAGACTTCTCTAGCTCATGAGAGGGAGAAGGAAATGGCAACCCACTCCAGTATTCTTGCCTAGAGAATCCAGTGGGCAGAGGAGCCTGGTGGGCTGCTGTCTATAGAGTCACACAGAGTCAGACACGACTGAAGTGACTTAGCATGCATGCATGCATTGGAGAAGGAAATGGCAACCCACTCCAGTATTCTTGCCTGGAGAATCCCAGGGACGGAGGAGCCTGGTGGGCTGCCGTCTATGGGGTTGTACAGAGTCGGACACGACTGAAGCGACTTAGCAACAGCAGCAGCAGCAGCTCATGGGAAGGATCATTTTCTCATATCAGTCAGAACTTTAATAACAGAGAAAAATTCGATTTCTGGGCTTTTCTCATAAATGGAGGATGTTATTTTTATATTCAAAGGAACCCATTCTTTGATTTTTTTGGTATTGTTATGGAATAAACAGCTAATCTTAATTACAACAGGAAATTCAGCTCACATCTTTCCCAGTTGTGGCAAATTCTCAACATCCTAGAGGGAAGTCTTTAAACACAAGATAGTTTTGGAATGTTGGTATTTCTCCACTGTGACTCTTCCTGCCAGTGGGGCAGTTTTGGGGTGACTTGTGATTTACTTGTATTTTTGTTTTCACTCAACAGTAGAGAGTAAAATTTAAGACATGTGGCCACGTAAGGCCCAACCAGTTTTGAACTGGTTAATTTGGTGATGACTGCTAGTGCAGAATATACACATTTAGAAAAACAACAAACAAACAACCAACCACATTTTTGGCTCAGGAAGAGCAAAGGAAGATTAAAGAATGATTAGATTATTTATTTATTAAGAATATGATTTACAACTAAATCACTTGTGAGTAAAACTTCTGAGAAATTAAAAAAATTCAATATTAAAAAATATATCTCACATAGGAATCAAATATTGAGAACTGAAACCTTTGTGTTTATTTTTATCTTCTTTAGTTAATCAAGTTGCTCAGTCATGCCGACTCTTTGCGACTCTGTGAACTGTGTAGTCTACTCCATGGGAATCCATGGGATTCTCCAGGCAAGAATACTCGAGTGGGTTGCCATTTTCTTCTCCAGGGGATCTTCCTGACACAAGGATCAAACCTATATCTCCTGCATTGCAGGCAGATGCTTTAACCTCTGAGCCACCAGGGAAGGAGCAAACAGTTGATTAGAATTTTGGTTAACTTCAAGTTTGCGGTGTGAGCAATAATGTTCGTATCACAAATGCCAGCTCAGAATAGTGTTGCTCACCCATTGTGTGCCAAACACATGATCACAAGGGAATACATTAAGGCAAAGAAGAGTTAAGGTGTTATGATTGTTGTTTTGGCTCCAACAGGTAACCTCAGTCAAGTTACAGAGAACTTCCTTCCAAAGTGAAATCAACCCAGTCGCAAAAAGATTCCACTACTCTGAGATTTAAAAACACTTCTCATGAAAAGAGACGGAGAAATTGAAATCTGAGCAAGTCAGCTCTCCCAGCAGGACAAGCAGAAGCCATATGGAAGCTTAATTTTCTTTTGACTACTTTAAATGAGAATCTGGATTTTCCTGAGAGATTTAAAACTGATTGACAAGGCCCTTGAGGTGATCTCCTCAGCTGCAGAAACAAGAAGAGTTAATTGGGCAAGATAATGGAGTCAATTTTGTTAATTCTTCAAGTAGTTCAATTTCTTTTCTGCTTCAGTCCATTGGGGGGGGGGGTGCGGATAATTATAAAAGCAAGAATAATCAGATTTACAACTCTAAATCTTTCCAACTGATTTAAATATGTAAAGTGTTGACTGGGAAGCTTAATGAAGATCAAGATTTAGAGCCACAGCAGACTTAATAAATACCTAAATTTTCTTACAGATTTCTCATAAAAAAGTAATTATAAGTTAATTTTGCACAGGATTTAATAAGTATGTGCTACCCTTGAGCATGATATGGAATCATGTTGAAAAATTCTCAATTGTCACTGTGGAATTTAGGACACAAGATGAAATAAAAGTTGATATATCTTTCATTTTGATAGAACCCTATTTCATTCATTGTAGGTATTAACAGGAGGTTTTATAAAAAAGAAGGTAGTAGGGGAAATGACAAATTTAGAAAAAACAACAAAATACCCCTCCATATGATTGTCCCTGATATACCAAAGAAAAATTAAAAGAATAACCCTATTACTAACTTGGTAGCTATTGAAATTCAGAATTTGCATCCTGCTTTGTGCATGCTAAGTCACTTCAGTCAAGTCCGACTTTGTGACGCTATGGACTGTAGCCTACCAGACTCCTCTGTGCACGGGATTCTCCAGGCAAGAATACTGGAGTGGGTTGCCATGCCCTCTTCCAGGGAATCTTCCTGACTCAGGGATGGAACCTCTGTCTCCTGTGACTCCTGCCTTGCAGGTGGATTCTGTACCTCTGAGCCCCTGGGGAAGCCCCAGTTGATCTTACAGAAACATTTGCACAAATACACAAGGGTATGAGAACAAAGTTGTTTGCTTCTATGTGGTTTATAACAACACAAAATGGCACCCTCATTTGTCCATCAATAGGGAGTTAATAAGTTACATTATTCCTATCCATACAATTAACTAGCTAGATCTACAGCATAGATACAAAAAGTGCCTATCATATATTCATTAGTTCGGTCAAAATAGTTTCTTGAGAGTTAATTGAATAATAGTCAAGATGTTAAAGATAAAGAGTGGGAGGGATGAGGAGAGTCAAGGCCACAGCTCTCCTCAAGCCAGCATGTGGAGAGAGAAAAGAGAGAAGAAAACCGTCAGATGATTAATAGTTAAGTTATCAAGAAATAGAGCCAGGTGATACAGTAATAGGGAGTGATTAGAGAAACTATTTGTTTGTTTGTTTTTGTGGGAGCTTTGAGTCCACCACTACATAGCTTTTAAAAATTAATTTTTTTAAAATTGGAGGATGATTGCTTGACTATGTTGTGTTGGTTTCTGCTATACATCAACATGAATCAGCCATAGGTACACACGTGTTCCCTCCCTCTTGAACCTCCCTCCCACCTTCCACTCCATGCACCCCTCTAGGTTGTCATAGAGCTCTGGGTTGAAATCCCTACATCATATAGCAAATTCCCATCGGCTCTCTGTTTTACTAATGGTAATGTACATGCTTCAGTTCTATTCTCTCAATTCATCCTACCCTCTCCTTCTCCTGCTGTGTTTATGAGTCTATTCTCTATGTCTGAGTCTGGAGAGGCTATTTTGATTAAGGAAAGCCCAGAAGGTGACATGTGACTTGGAGACCAATGGTCTAAGCAAACCGAAGAGTATGTGCAAAGGGTCTCTAGTGGGATGAGCTTGGTGTCTCCTAAATAGAGAGGACCTACACAGCTGGCACCACCTGCCGTTAAAGAGATCTTCAGTTCAGTTCAGTTCAGTTCAGTCGCTCAGTCGTGTCCGACTCTTTGCTACCCCATGAATCGCAGCACATCAGGCCTCCCCGTCCATCACCATCTCCTGGAGTTCCCTCAGATTCACGTCCATCAAGACAGTGATGCCATTCAGCCATCTCATCCTCTGCCATCTCCTTCTCCTCCTGCCCCCAATCCCTTCCAGCATCAGAATCTTTTCCAATGAGTCAACTCTTCACATGAGGTGGCCAAAGTACTGGAGTTTCAGCTTTAGCATCATTCCTTCCAAAGAAATCCCAGGACTGATCTCCTTCAGAATGGACTGGTTGGATCTCCTTGCAGTCCAAGGGACTCTCAAGAGTCTTCTCCAACACCACACTTCAAAAGCATCAATTCTTCGGTGCTCAGCCTTCTTCACAATCCAACTCTCACATCCATACATGACTACTGGAAAAACCATAGCCTTGACTAGACAGACCTTAGTCGGCAAAGTAATGTCTCTGCTTTTGAACATACTATCTAGGTTGGTCATAACTTTTCTTTCAAGGAGTAAGCGTCTTTTAATTTCATGGCTGCAATCACCATCTGCAGTGATTTTGGAGCCCAAAAAATGAAATTTGACATTGTTTCCACTGTTTCTTCATCTATTTCCCATGGGGTGATGGGACCGGATGCCATGATCTTCGTTTTCTGAATGTTGAACTTTAAGCCAACTTTTTCACTCTCCTCTTTTACTTTCCTCAAGAGGCTTTTTAGTTCCTCTTCACCTTCTGCCATAAGAATGGTGTCATCTGCATATCTGAGGCTAGGGAGATGGATCTTGGAGGGCTTTGGCAGCCACAGTGAGGAATTTAGATTAATTCTATGTGCAGTAAGAAGAAGCTAGTGAAATTTCCCAGTAGGGAAGTGAAATGATCTGATAAATGATATAAAAAGATCACAGTGGCAGTACCTGCTGAAAGGATAGAGAGAGGCAGGGATAAACATCCAGCCAGAATTGCGGAGTCTAAGTAAAAGATGATAATGATTTGGCCATAACTTGGGCCAAAGTGAAGCGTTGGTTGCTCAGTCATGTTCAACTCTTTGTGACCCCATAGACTGTGGCTCCCCCAAGGCGCCTCTGTCCATGGAATTCTCCAGGTGAGAACACTGGAGTTTGTTAGCTATTCTCTTCTCCAGGGGATCTTCCCAACCCAGGGATCAAATCCAAGTCTCCTGCATTGCAGGCGGGTTCTTTACCATCTGAGCCACCAGGGACATCCAAGGTTACATCAAACACTGAATGAATTTGAATTCCCTTTTGGAGGGTGGTATTGTTGAGACCACGTGCTATAGAAATCACTGCTTCACGTCTCTCAACTTGAAACTAGATCTGGGTTCTTACAAGGCTTCTCCAGGAGATGGATCTTGGAGGGCTTTGGCAGCCACAGTGAGGAATTTAGATTAATTCTATGTGCAGTAAGAAGAAGCTAGTGAAATTTCCCAGTAGGGAAGTGAAATGATCTGATAAATGATATAAAAAGATCACAGTGGCAGTACCTGCTGAAAGGATAGAGAGAGGCAGGGATAAACATCCAGCCAGAATTGCGGAGTCTAAGTAAAAGATGATAATGATTTGGCCATAACTTGGGCCAAAGTGAAGTGTTGGTTGCTCAGTCATGTTCAACTCTTTGTGACCCCATAGACTGTGGCTCCCCCAAGGCGCCTCTGTCCATGGAATTCTCCAGGTGAGAACACTGGAGTTTGTTAGCTATTCTCTTCTCCAGGGGATCTTCCCAACCCAGGGATCAAATCCAAGTCTCCTGCATTGCAGGCGGGTTCTTTACCATCTGAGCCACCAGGGACACCCAAGGTTACGTCAAACACTGAATGAATTTGAATTCCCTTTTGGAGGGTGGTATTGTTGAGACCACGTGCTATAGAAATCACTGCTTCACGTCTCTCAACTTGAAACTAGATCTGGGTTCTTACAAGGCTTCTCCTTAATGTCTCATTTTCCTCCTCCAAATCTGAGAGGCATGAACGAATGATTGAGAGAATGAATATTGCCGGGTCTGCATTATCTTTTTCAGAAGACCATTGGCAAGTTTGAAAAAGATAAAACTCGTGAAAACATTTGGTAAACTGGCCAAATGTTCTGTTAGTATCAGTTCTTAGTAGTGCTGATTCAGAGATTCCAGATGGAGAGCTGCACTGCAAATGGGCTCCTGGCTGTCATCTCCCCAGTGTCAGAGGAACTGTTGTTGTTGTTGTTGTTTTAGTCACTGAGTTGTGTTTGACTTGGTGCGACCCCATGAGCTGTAGCCCACCAGGCTCTTCTGTCCATGCAATTCTTCAGGCAAGAATACTGAAATTTGTAGCCATTTCCTTCTCCAGGGGATCTTCCCCACTCAAGGATCGAACCTGTGTCTCTGAATTAGCAGATGGATTCTTTACCTCCGAGCCACCAGAAAAGCAAAGGTGTTTTAATTTGTAAAAATCAGCCCATTGTTACAGAGATAAGTGAGCACTTCTGCAAAATCTTCTAGAAGGTGGTTTCTCTATGGAAAGTGGATAAAATGCATCTCATCAATCAAGGCAGAGCAAGGAGATGAAGCTGAGGGAGAGCAAACTAGTTAGTAATTACAAAATAATCGGCCGCTATGCAAGCAATAAAAATAATAAAATATTTTCCAAAGCACTTCTGACATGCTGGAGTGATTTCATTAAGTCAAATTTCTCCCAGGGCTTAAACTCTTCCTGCATGTGAATTAGTCCCTTTGGGGGTATTCTTTTTGTCAGGTATGAGGGGAGAGTTCAGGAAGTTCTCAAAGCCCAGATTTTTAGTAACTTCTAAGTCTTTTACTTGATATATAGAAAATGGGTAGGACTTTCAAGGAATGTAATTCCTTCCCCTTACACTTTAAGAATTACAACTTCAGGGAAGGAAGGAGAGCTTTAGTCTCAGGTGAAATTGCTTGTGATCATAAACATATAATATGATATATGGGCATAAATGGAGACAATCTGTCAATTCACTTAATATGTTTTTTGACTGCCTTCAAGCAGTAAATACTGAAGGACATTCAGTTCATGTTTTATAACCAGTGTAGAGAATATTGCATCTGAATGCCTTTCACTCCCTGCTTGTCATTTTTGGAGGGGAGAGCAACTCCAGGTTGCCCATGCATGCTCAGTTGCTCAGTCATGTCCGACTTTCTTCAACCCCATGGACTATAACCCTCCAGGCTTCTCTGTCCATGGGATTTTTCAGGCAAGAATACTGGAGTGCAGGTTACCCAGGGGAGGTTACCTTTTATAGGAAGAGTCAGATAAAGAGAAGAGAAGGAAGACCTGTAGGATCCATAATGATTTATTAATCCTAAAGCCACAAGCAACAGTCATTTCTTCTGTAAAATCTAATTGACGTCACTGACTTTGAACATTCATGCTCATTGCCTTTGAGTTCAATCTTATCTTGGTTTCATCATACCACCTACTACCTCCCTCTACCTTCAAACAAGGACCCATCAAGCTAGTTCTGAGCATGCCCCAGGCTCACTTTCCTAGGGGAAAATTGAGCATTACCTCATTTCCTGAAAATGTGTCCAACAGAAACAAAACACTTCTCTCTATGAAAAGCAGACAGCAATATTAATGTTTGCCAATTTGGTTGGTGATTTGCTCGCTTTAAGGACCACAGAATGTTTGTAGTATTTGGGAAGCTTTTCTTTTTTGTTCTTGAATATATATTTTTAGCAAGTGAGAAATGATCTTCCATTACAAAATAGATGTGTGGTTTGCACAAAATTAACATGATTTGATGTTCACCCAGCGAAATGAAAGTTGTGATGCAATATTTCAAGTCAAAAGTATTTTATGGAACATTAACATATCAAGTGAGAAGAATGTTCTTTGTAATCCATAATATTGATTCATTAAAAAAAAAGACTTCATGGAATAGAATTCTTCATAAGTTATTATTGCTGTTCCCATAAAAATATTTTCTGTTTAAATTCATAACAAATGTTCTGAAGAGGAGAAATGTCTTTTCTATGTTCCATTTAACAACACGATAACTTTGTTTTCAGAATCTCATTTTATTCCAGCTGGAAGATATATGATCTTGTTATACAAAAACAACCACTTCATCTCTACAGAAACTTATTATAATAAGAATCTATGATTATCATGTTCTATGGAGAGTATAAGACACAATCTTTATCAAGTTTAAACTACATGCCGTGCAGCTGAAACCTCATCTTTGGGAGGATTAGATCGAAATTACTTCAATAAAGTTCTAAACACAGTTGAATGTTAAGACATTTACAGCCATTTGATAGAAATGTGATCATATGTATTGTCTTATAATGACTATTAAATAATGTTATCAATAATTATGATCCATCCTCATTGTATCTGTTTAATAAAGAAATGGCAAAAGATAGAATGTAGGATAAAATTGTGAGGGAAGGGGCACTGAACTGTGAATGCTGAAGCTTGGATGTATGACCTTGATAAGGTCATGTGACAGGTGATTCCATGAGGCATTTTCAAGACTTCTGGTATTATTACAAAAGAACACTTCTGACACAAGATATTCCTGGCTCTAGGTCTTTGAGATTCATTTCTCTCTAAGATTTCTTTTCTTCTGACATAACCCTAGTCATAGTTTAGGTCTGGCCTTAAACAGCCCTTGCTCTGAGAGTTGCCCTGTGTACCCCATGTTATTCACCCCTGGTGACCAGGCTGGAGTCCCTGCTTTGAACATGCATTTCACCCTGAGCTTCTCCACTGTATTACTTCACATAAAATTTATTACTATTTATATTCCCCAAACAAAGACAAGGATCTGGCTGCCTTGCCAACATTCTATATTCACCTCCTGGCACAGAATCTGGGATATAGTGTATGCTCAGTCAATATTTTATGAATTGAATGAACAGATCTTCATTCTCATGGTTCCGTTATTACCAGGCTATTAGATATGAACTCAACACTTGTTCAACTGGAAGATGGAGGGTTTAAAGAAGAAACAAATTTCCCTCTCTGTTTTCTAATTATACCTCCTAAACTTCTGTCTGATGGATGATATACTAATATAGACTCGAAGGAAGTTGTTCTTTTGCTCAGTTGTGTCCTACTCTTTGTGACCCTATGGACTGCAGCATGCCAGGCTTCTCTGCCCTCCACCAACTCCCAGAACTTGCTCACACTCATGTCCATTGAGTAAGTGATGCCATCCAACCATCTCATCCTCTGTTGTCCCCTTCTCCTCCTGCCTTCAGTCTTTCCCAGCATCAGAGTCTTTTCCAATGAGTCAGTTCTTCACATCAGATGGCCAAAGTATTGGAGCTTCAGGTTCAGGAAGTTGTAGGTAACAACAAAATATCTTAAAATTAAGACTTCTTTTTTTGGGGTCCCACTTAACTGGGAGGTTCAAAGAGTATATTTGGCTTTGAGAATGAATGGATCTAGGAGTTCTTATCATGCAATTATAAAGCCGCTTTTCTTTCTCCTCTTTTATCACTGCTTTCTCTGTGTAGACTTATTCTTCAGGCTTCTGTGGTGGCTCAGGGATAAAGAATTCACCTGCAAGGAGGAGACATGGGTTCAGTCCTTGGGTTGGGAAGATACCCTAAAGAAGGGACTGGCAACCCATTCCAGTATTTTTGCTTGGGAAATCTTATGGACATAGGAGCCTGGCAAGCTATCTATGGGGTCACAAAAGAGTTGGACATGACTTAGAGACTAAATAATAATAATCCCTGCATAGACTTATTCTTAGGCAGGATCTTACTGCTTGAGGGTAAAACTGGCCCCATCTTACATTGTTGGTATAGCTCAACAACCCATAACAGCCCGGATTTGATCTTAGGTCAAATCTCCATCCCAGGATCCATTGTGCAGCCACAGAGGTGTGGAAATTTATTTCCCCTGGGGAGGTGCTCACCAGGTGTGGGAGAGGAAAGAATCTCACAAGAAAGAATTTGTTACCAGAAAATGGGAACAGTGTTTAGTGGGCTGACAAAAACCTTAGCCAACACGATTAACTGACAAAGAAGTACTGGACATCCTGGAGACCTGTCACCACTGGCTCCGATCAGCCATCTTGATTTTGCTTGGTCGGAATGCAGGTGGATGGAAGGGCACTTTAGACATTTGCTTCTTTCCATGTGTTGACTCATTACATAAAATATGTGTACCAAAGTCTAGGAATATAAGAATGACCAAGACAGATAATGGTCTTTGCCCTGATGGGACAAAGCAAGGAAGCAAATATGATAAAAATTGTAATAAAAGCTATAAAGAAAATGAACTTTAAAGTCTTCATGGGTTAACTCTCATTTTCTTCACCTTTTCTCAGTATCTTCTAAGTAATGAGGTCCCACCTTGACTCCCTTTTAAAAACTTATAGTCCACTCCATCTTGCCCTGTTCACTTCTCATTCCTCTTCTTTTTTCTTTATATAGCTTCTTTGACCTTCGAACATAATTGCTAACCTTCTGACATACTGTATATTCACTTATGACTTACATATTGCATGCATGCTCACTCACTAAGTTGTGTCTAACTCTTTGCAACCCTGTAGACTATAGCCTGCCAAGCCCCTCTGTCCATGCAAAAATATTGGAGTGTCCCCTGCATTGGTAGGCAGAGTTTTTAATTTTATTTTTTTAACCACTGAGCCACCTGGGAAGTCCACAATTTACATACTGAATTTGCGTATTTTGTTTTCACCATTACCCTCCACTGGAATCCCTGCTAAAGGCAGGCATTTTCGTTTTCCTGTTTTGTTCACTGATGTATCTTCCAGTACTTCATACACAGAGGATGTTTGAAAAAATATTTTTGAATGAGTGAAGGAAATAGAAAATACTGGAGATGATTTGTTGTTCAGTCACTCAGTTGTGTCTGACTTTTTGTGACCCCATGGACAGCAGCACGTCAGGCTTCCCTATTCCCACTATCTCCCAGAGTTTGCTCAAACTCATGTCCATTGAGTCAGTGATGCCATCCAACCATCTCATTCTCTGTCGCCCCCTTCTCCTGCCCTCAAGAGATGATTAGGATGAATTTCAGACAAGTGACACAGAGATAATTTTGTAAACAGAGATGAAAGCTGAGATGTGAATAGTGAGGAACTAGTCTTAAGGCTATATGGGGAGAATGGGATGCTTTAGTTAAAGCAGCAAATAAAAATGAAAGAACTTGGAAAGTTTAAGAAAATAAATATATTGGTGGGCTACAGCATGGTGAGCCGAGGGGTGAGGAGCCATGGTAAAGTCAGAGAGATGTAGAGGCCAGATCATTTGAGGTCCCGTAGCCCATGGTAAGAAGTTTGGGTTTTTATTCTAGTGTGATGGAAAACCACTGAATGGTTTTAAAGTAAGGGAGCACATGATTGGAATTACACTTCTATCTGCTATTTCTTGAACTGGTTCAGAGTTATTTTCCCTGTCCAAATAAACTTAACCTCTCCCCTGAATTTCATTTAATGGGTTTTCCCCATCTCCCCATGTCCTTGGCAATCTTATCTTCCCACAGCAGCTCTGCTGCTCATATTTGAAGTCATTCTTTCTGCTGAAGCCTGGAATGCCTTCCCAATATCTCCAACGCAAAACCCCAGCTCTCCTTGAATCCTACAGGCCCTGACCATCTGCCTCTCCCGCTTTTCTTGCCCCCAAATGCTTCTCTCTGGGTCACTCCTTCACAGACACTTGGACCTTGATGTAATTTCTAGAACACACCAAGCTGCTCCTTCTTAGAGCCTGTCTATGGGTCCCTCCCCTGCTCCCTCCATACCCTATTACTTCCTCTTCAATTTTCTGGTTTCTCTAAATGTCACTTGCTCAAGGAGCTCTTCCTTGCTCACTCCCAATCCATTACTCCACTGTGAGCTCTCATTGCATCTTTTACTTTTCTTCAATAACATTAGATGTACACTTGGAGGTTATTTTCTAATGTGCTTTTCTCTCGAAACTATAAGCCCCATGAGGGCCTGGTCTGTGTCTTCTTATGCACTATCTCTCACAGAACCTGATTGTAGTAGCTTAATACATATTTATTGACTGATGTAATGAGTTAAATAAATAGCTTAGTCAAAACACAATTAGACTTGCTTTTTTAGTTAACTCATTATTCATTTACAGACCTTTTGTAAACATACCCATTCAACCTTATTCTTTCTGCTCTTTTCCTTTAACAGCTTTATTTTTAATTTTACTATACTTTTTCTCCTTGGCCTTGTCCAGAAGTTTTCCTCCACCCATTTTCTTCCACAAGATAATGTTCTGTGTTGGGGTTGGGTCTCAGGGTCATTTCTGTCCATGAGAGGCAACAGCTCGGTCATTACGTTTCCTCCCTGCTTTGGGAGAAGGTCATCCACTGGGTCTGGGCTGTTTCTCTATGTACAACCACATAGTGCTCATTTCAGAAGAGACTGATGACTTTTAAATGGTAAGAAATGTGACTCCCTCTGGAGGAGGCACAAGCTGGAATCAAGATTGCCGGGAGAAAGAGGCCTGGCATGCGGTGATTCATGGGGTCACAAAGAGTTGGACATGACTGAGCAACTGAACTGAACTGGAATTCTTGGGTTTTGTTTTTTATTTTTATTATCTTTTACATTCTTTTAGTGAAGTATAGTTGCTGTACAATATTATATAACTATGGCTGTACAATATAGTGATTCACAATTTTAAAGGTTACATTACACTTGCAGTTATTATAAAGTATTGGCTGTGTTCCTTGTGTTGCCTGATATATCCCATAGCTTATTTAAAAATTTTTAAAAATTATTTTTAATTTTAATTTATTTTTTATTGAAATATAGTTAATTAACAGGATTTCAGGTGTAGAGCGAAGTGACTTAGTGTTTTATAACATACATTATATATATACATACATATATGCTGTGTTGCTCAGTGATGTCTGACTCTTTGGGACTCCATGGACTGTAGCCAGCCATCCTTTATCCTCTCTTGTAATTATCCTCTATCCTATACTGTAGCCAGCCAGTCTCTTCTATACATGGGGATTCTCCAGGTAAGTATACTGTAATGGGTTGCCATGCCTCCTTCCAGGGGATCTTCCCAACCTGGGGATTGAAAGGTCTTCTGCATTACAGGTGTAGAGCTATATATGTATATATACATATTTTCTTTTTTCAGATTCTTTTCCATTGTAGGTTATTACAAGACATTAATATAGTTCCCTGTGCTATACAGTAAGATATTGCTGTTTAACTATTTTATATATAGTGATGCTTTTGAACTGTGGTGTTGGAGAAGACTCTTGAGAGTCCCTTGGTCTGCAAGGAGATCCAACCAGTCCATTCTGAAGGAGATCAACCCTGGGATTTCTTTGGAAGGAATGATGCTAAAGCTGAAACTCTAGTATTTTGGCCACCTCATGCAAAGAGGTGACTCATTGGAAAAGACTTTGATGCTGGGAGGGATTGGGGGCAGGAGGAGAAGGGGATGACAGAGGATGAGATGGCTGGATGGCATCACGGACTCGATGGACGAGAGTCTGAGTGAACTCCGGGAGATGGTGATGGACAGGGAGGCCTGGTGTGCTGCGATTCATGGGTTCGCAAAGAGTGGTACATGATTGACCGACTGAACTGAACTGAACTGAACTGAATGTGTATCTGTTAATCCCAAATTCTTAATTTATCCCTCTAAGTCCCTAATTTATCCCTCTCCCTCTGGAATTCTTGTTTTTTTAGCAAGTATCTCCCCACATCTGCAATTAATAGATTAACAGTTAATTAATTAATTTTCTCTTCACGGTAGAAAGACACTGTGTGACCACTGGGATGGCTCAAGCAGAAGTGTGGCCTTGAGAAGCTGTGAGACCCTCTTTAGTGAAAAAACCAGGCCAGGAAAAAAGTGAGGGCAGTATAGCATGATAATGCTATGGATACATTTCTCAAGGAGATGAGTCAAAACCATTTTTTAGCAGGCAGAATAAGCGTTCATCAGGGAAGCAGGTTTGGAAGTGACTTCAGCTTTAGCCATCCTGGTGAACAGGTGTTGAGTTCACCAACCTCCTTCCCCTTTGGTGGGATCTTGACCTACTGGTTCCCTCAGAAAAATCAGTTGGAAGTCCACTGGCATCTGGCTGAGCTGAAGGAGTGGGCTAAAGGGAAGGGGACCAGGACTATAGGGGAGTGACATGCCTTTCAGGAGAGACTAGGAGGGCTGGTGGAGAGGGTTGTAGTGGGCACAGAGGTTGGAGAAGAGTCAGCCTTGTGTGGCTTAGTCAACTTAGTTACATGAGGCTCAGCCGTCAGTTGAGAGGCTTGGTTTCGCAACCACCTCACCCAGTGTGGGATGCGGCCCCATAATAGAGTTTTCTGTGATTCTCCCTTTACCTGCAGAGCATGGTTAAACATGAACTTGTGTGGCAGACAGGACCAGCCCTGGTTTCCAACAAAGAACTTTTAATAAAGCCATCATAGGGTGAATCATAGCCTTCCTCAGCCTCTCTTTTCTTCCTTATGTAATTTTAACTCTCTTGTTTGTTTCTGAGCTAATGTCATTAGTTCTATCTACTTGTCCAAATTAACTCAAACCTCTTAACTTAGTTTTTGTTACTATGTAGTATTTCCTGTCTGGAGAAGGCAATGGCACCCCACTCCAGTACTCTTGCCTGGGAAATCCCATGGACAGAGGAGCCTCGTGGACTGCAGTCCATGGGGTCGCTAAGAGTTGGACACAACTGAGCGACTTCACTTTCACTTTTCACTTTCATGCATTGGAGAAGGAAATGGCGACCCACTCCAGTATTCTTGCCTGGAGAATCCCAGGGATGGGGGAGCCTGGTGGGCTTCCGTCTATGGGGTTGCACAGAGTCGGACACGACTGAAGCGACTTAGTAGTAGTAGTAGTAGTAGTAGTAGTAGTAGTAGTAGAAGTAGTATTTCCTGTCAGGTTTCTGTATTAGATGCATGCATGTCACAAGTAACAGCAACTACATGGCAGACTGTGTGAGCTGTTGGAAAGCTTGTGGGTAGTGTTTCCTGGAAATCTGTGGCTGATTCTTCTCTCTTAGGGGCTCCACTGTCACATTGGAATTTTTGAATAGAAAAATTACCTGCAAGAAAGTGGTTATAAAAGGAAACCCTTAAATGATTAAATGCTTCAACTAAAATATTTTTCCTTTATTTCTTTGCATTGATTGCTGAAGAAGGCTTTATCTCTTCTTGCTGTTCTTTGGAACTCTGCATTCAGATGCCTATATTTTTCACTTTCTCCTTTGCTTTCTGCCTCTCTTCTTTTCACAGCTATTTGTAAGGCCTCCTCAGACAGCCATTTTGCTTTTTTTTTTGCATTTCTTTTCCATGGGGATGGTCTTGATCCCTGTCTCCTGTACAATGTCACGAACCTCATTCCATAGTTCATCAAGGACTCTATCTATCAGATCTAGGCCCTTAAATCTATTTCTTACTTCCACTGTATAATCATAAGGGATTTGATTTAGGTCATACCTGAATGGTCTAGTGGTTTTCCCTGCTTTCTTCAATTTAAGTCTGAATTTGGCAATAAGGAGTTCATGATCTGAGCCACATTCAGCTCCTGGTCTTGTCTTTGTTGACTGTATACAGCTTCTCCATCTTTGGCTGCATAGAATATAATCAACTTGATTTCACTGTTGACCATCTGGTGATGTCCATGTGCAGAGTCTTCTCTTGTGTTGTTGGAAAAGGGTGTGTTTGCTATGACCAGTGCATTTTCTTGGCAAAACTCTATTAGTCTCTGCCCTGCTTCATTCTCTATTCCAAGGCCAAATTTGCCTGTTACTCCAGGTGTTTCTTGACTTCCTACTTCAGCATTCCAGTCCCCTATAATGAAAAGGACATCTTTTTTGAGTGTTAGTCCTACAAGGTCTTGTAGGTCTTAATAAAACCGTTCAGCTTCGGCTTCTTCAGCATTACTGGTTGGGGCATAGACTTGGATAATTGTGATATTGAATGGTTTACCTTGGAGATGAACAGAGATCATTCTGTCGTTTTTGAGACTGCATTCAAGTACTGCATTTCGGACTCTTCTGTTGACCATGATGGCTACTCCATTTCTTCTGAGGGACTTGGCAAAACTCTATTAGTCTTTGCCCTGCTTCATTCCACATTCCAAGGCCAAATTTGCCTGTTACTCCAGGTGTTTCTTGACTTCCTACTTTTTCATTCCAGTCCCCTATAATGAAAAGGACATCATTTTTAGGTGTTAGTTCTAAAAGTTCTAAAAGGTCTTATAGGTCTTCATAAAACCATTCCACTTCAGCTTCTTCAGCATTACTGGTTGGGGCATAGACTTGGATAACTGTGATATTAAATGGTTTGCCTTGGAGATGAACAGATCATTCTGCCGTTTTTGAGACTGCATCCAAGTACTGCATTTCAGACTCTTTTGTTGACCATGATGGCTACTCCATTTCTTCTGAGGGATTCCTGCCTGCAGTAGTAGACATAATGGTCATATGAGTTAAATTCACTCATTCCAGTCCATTTATGTTCACTGATTCGTAAAATGTCGACGTCCACTCTTACCATCTCCTGTTTGACCACATCCAATTTGCCTTGATTCATGGACCTGACATTCCAGGTTCCTATGCAATATTGCTCTTTACAGCATCAGATCTTGTTTCTATCACCAGTCACATGCACAACTGGGTATTGTTTTTGCTTTGGCTCCATCCCTTCATTCTTTCTGGAGTTATTTCTCCACTGATCTCCAGTAGCATATTGGGCACCTAATGACCTGGGGAGTTCTTCTTTTGGTATCCTATCATTTTGCCTTTTCATACTATTCATGGGGTTCTAAAGGCAAGAATACTAATGTGGAGGAGCTCTATACAGTCAGCAAAAACAAGACCAGGAGCTGACTGTGGCTCATATCATGAATCCTTACTGCCAAGTTCAGACTCAAATTGAAGAAAGTAGGGAAAATCAGTAGACCATTCAGGTATGACTTAAATCAAAAACTTTATGATTATGCAGTGGGAGGGAGTAATATATTTAAGGGACTAGATCTAATAGAGTGCCTTATGAACTATGGACAGAGTTCTGACGTTGTACAGGAGATAGGGATCAAGACCATCCCCATGAGAAGAAATGCAAAAAAGCAAAATGGATGTCTGAGGAGACCTTATAAATAGCTGTTAAAAGAAGAGAAGCAAAAAACCAAGGAGAAAAGGAAAGATATAAGCATCTGAATGCAGAGTTTCAAAGAATAGAAAGAAGAGATAAGAAAGCCTTCTTCAGCGATCAATGCAAAGAAACAGAGGAAAACAACAGAATGGGAAAGACTAGAGATCTCTTCAAGAAAATTAGAGATACCAAGGGAACATTTCATGCAAAGATGGGCTTGATAAAAGGCATAAATAAGAAGAGGTGGCAAGAATACACAGAATAACTGTACAAAAAAAGATCTTTATAATCCAGATAATTATGACGGTGTCATCACTAATGTAGAGCCAAACTTCCTGGGATGTGAAGTCAAGTGGGCCTTAGAAAGCATCACTACGAACAAAGCTAGTGGAGGTGATGGCATTTCGGTTGAGGTGTTTCAAATCCTGAAAGATGATGCTGTGAAAATGCTGCACTCAATATGCCAGCAAATTTGGAAAACTGAGCAGTGGCCACAGGACTGGAAAAGGTCAGTTTTCATTCCAATCCCAAAGAAAGGCAATGCCAAAGAATGCTCAAACTACCGCACAATTGCACTCATCTCACACGCTAGTAATGCTCAAAATTCTCCAAGCCAGGCTTCAGCAATATATGAACCATGAACTCCCTGATGTTCAAGCTGGTTTTAGAAAAGGCAGAGGAACCAGAGATCAAATTGCCAACATCTGCTGGATCATGGAAAAAGCAAGAGAATTCCAGAAAAACATCTATTTCTGCTTTATGGACTCTGCCAAAGTCTTTGACTGTGTGGATCACAATAAACTGTGGAAAATTATGAAAGAGTGGGGAATAGAAGACCACCTGACCTGCCTCTTGAGAAATCTGTGTGCAGGTCAGAAAGCAACAGTTAGAACTGGACATGGAACAGCAGACTGGTTCCAAATAGGAAAAGGAGTACGGCAAGGCTGTATATTTTCACTCTACTTGTTTAAATTCTATGCAGAATACATCATGAGAAACGCTGGGTTGGAAGAAGCATAATCTGGAATCAAGATTGCCAGGAGAGATATCAATATCCTCAGATATGCAGATGACACCACTCTTATGGCAGAAAGTGAAGAGGAACTAAAAAACGTCTTGATGAAAGTAAAAGTGGAGAGTGAAAAAGTTGGCTTAAAGCTCAACATTCAGAAAACAAAGATCATGGCATCTGCTCTCGTCAATTGATGGGAAATAGGTGGAAAAACAATGGAAACAGTGTCAGACTTTATTTTGGGGGGTCCAAAATAACTGCAGATGGTGATTGCAGCCATGTAATTAAAAGTCGCTTACTCCTTAGAAGAAAACTTATGACTGACCTAGATAGAATATTGAAAAGCAGAGACATTACTTTGCCAACAAAGGTCTGTCTCGTCAAGTCTATTGTTTGTCCAGTAGTCATGTATGTGTGTGAGAGTTGGACTGTGAAGAAAGCTGAGCACCAAAGAATTGATGCTTTTGAACTGTGGTGTTGGAGAAGACTCTTGAGAGTCCCTTGGACTGCAAGGAGATCCAACCAGTCCATTCTGAAGAAGATCAGCCCTGGGATTTCTTTGGAAGTAATGATGCTAAAGCAGAAACTCGAGTACTTTGGCCACCTCATGCGAAGAGTTGACTCACTGGAAAAGACTACTTACTCCTTGGAAGGAAATTTATGACCAATCTAGATAGCATATTAAAAAGCAGGGATATTACTTTGCCAGCAAAATCCTTCTACAAGGCTATGGTTTTTCCAGTGGTCATGTATGGATATGAGACTTGGACTGTCAAGAAAGCTGAGTGTCAAAGAATTGATGGTTTTGAACTGTGGTGTAGGAGAAGACTCTTGCCAGTCCCTTGCACTACAAGGAGATACAACCAGTCCATCCTAAAGGAGACCAGTCCTGGGTGTTCATTTGAAGGACTGATGCTGAGGCTGAAACTCCAATTCTTTGGCCACCTCACGCAAAGAGTTGACTCATTGGAAAAGACACTGATGCTGGGAGGGATTGAGGGCAGGAGAAGGGAACGACAGAGGATGAGATGGCTGGATGGCATCACTGACTTGATGCACATGAGTTTGGGTGAACTCTGGGAGTAGTGATGGACAGGGAGGCCTGGTGTTCTGTGATTCATGGGGTCGCAAAGAGTCAGACACGACTGAGCGACTGAAGTGTACTGAAAGGAGAAAGCAGAGACACGTATCAACAAATTCTGGAGGAAAATCGGATAAGAAAAGGTCAGTGTTTATAGAATTGTAAACAGCTTTGACTATTGACAGGACAGCTGGTATATCCAGAGCTTTGTATCCCAGAAAAATACTCAATTATCAAAAATGCATTCATTGATTCACTAGCTGCACATTGCTAGAATTTTCTAAAAAAGGCATAAAGGTTACCACACTTAAGAAGATATTGAACATTACTATTCTTTTACGGAAATTGATTCTTTTACTATTTATTCAACTGTTCATTCAGCTGAACTCACTGAGGAGAACTGTACTGCAGAGATCGAAACGGGCTCCTGTTGGAGACAGTGAATCAGCATAAATAGGCAGGGAGCTCCATTGGCACAAGCCTGAAAACAAATACTCTGGATAAAGAGCCCAATTTCACATCCAGGACACGAGCCTCAAGCAGTTTCATCATCAGCAAGTCTTTCCAAGTTCATCATTTGTGCTCAAGACATATGAATGCCCCATTTTAAACTTCAAAACAGCAACAAAATGTACTAAGAAACCAGTGTAGGGAGAGTGGAGGAAAACCTGAAGTCTGAAGGACTAGGAAATGAAGTCCCCAGCCTGTTTTCCTCCTTGACCTCAGGCAAATGATTGACTTTGGAACCCACAATGGCAGGCTTAGAGCTATTCAGAGTGTCAGGTGCCACCTGGTTTCATGTCACTGAACATGTAACAAAGAACAGGAAAAGAGAGGTTGAAGTAATGGAGGAAAATACATATCAAATTACGTCTTGAAATCTCCATCTTTCCCAAACAAATGTAAACACTTAGATGCATCTGAATCATTCATTTCAAAAGTTCAACAGAGCCTTTCCAGGGCAAGTAGGACAGATTAAAGCAACAATAAATCCTGCTTTGCTCAACTGATTTCCTAGATTGAGCTGACAAACTGTTCTTGCAGAAATCTGGCCTTGCTTTCTTTCTCCTACAGAATTGAAATGTCCCTCTTGGTGCTGGAGAACCACAGCAAAATAGCCTGAGAAATCCTAGTGGGGGTTGGGGGAAGGAATCCAGAGCTGAAAGGTCTGAGTTAGGACTGCATACTGACTGGCTTTATTTATGGTATTATGATAATTTCAGAATGAGTTAATCATCTGCCAAACAGCATCATCACCAGTGTCTGTGTCTCATCATCACGTTGTTACCAGTCACTTGGTCGTCATCTTATTAGAGAACTAAAGGTCTCAGGTTTCCTTCCATTGTGTTCACTTGTTTCTTTATTCACTGGCTTTATTTCTTACTCTTTCTTCTCCCAATTAGCTACCCAACTAACTTTTTTTTGCATAAAATGAGCAGGCAAGCAAACTGATGTGATGTGAAAGGCAAGAAACAACCAGGTAATATATGCCCTTCCAGATATGGAAATGGAGAAGTTGGGGCAGACTAGATTAATTGAAGCTTTGCCTAGGAGAATTGAGGAGGCTTCTAATATTACATCACTGGCTTTGAGCAGTGGTGGTGGTGGTGGTGGTGGTGGTGGAGGAGGGGCTTAGAGGGAGGTGGAGATAAGAATTAACCTGGAAGAAAAGGCATGCAAGCAGAAGAAATGACAGGTATAAAGGCAAATAAGCATGGATGGTCTTGGTGTGGTCAGGGAAGAGTGGAAAAGATCAATATGTTTGGAAAGAGAGATGTATAAGAGAGATGTATAAGGGCAAGGAGGATAAGGAAGAGATAAAGACCACCAGGGAGTTTGAGGAAATGAGACTATAAAGACAGGTCACTGTCCAAACTGCTTTTCTACCTACTGGTTTCTCAAACCAATGTGATATGGCCTCACCCTCACCACTCTTCTGAAAGTACAATTGTCAAAGTTGCTAAGGACCTTCTCATGGCTGAAAACATAGGTCACTCTTAGGCCTCACTTTACTCATTGTCTTCAGTAGTGTACCAAAGCCTGGAAAATGAAAGTGATTGAGTACAGGCAATAAGTAGGTGAATTTTCTGTAAACAATTTAGAAGCAATAATAAGAACTAACAAGTTTGTGTGCAAATTCACTTTAGTCATGTCTAGCTCTTTGCAACCCTATGGACTATGTGGCCCTCCAGGTTCCTCTGTCCATGGGGTTCTTCAGGCAAGAATACTGGCATGGGTAGCCATTTCCTTCTTCAGGGTATCTTCCTGACCCAGTGACTGAACCTGGGTCTCTCTCATTACAGGCAGATTCTTTACTGTCTGAGCCACCAGGTGAAGGTGAAGGGTGAAGGTGAAGTCACTCAGTCGTGTCCGACTCTTTGCGACCCCGTGGACTGTAACCTACTAGGCTCCTCCGTCCATGGGAGGAGAATACTGGAATGGATTGTCATTTCCTTCTCCAGGGGATCTTCCTGACCCAGGGGGAGGCCCCCCAAATGCCAAGCCTGGTCTTTTTTTATTATTGCAATACACCAGCAATTGATCAATAAAACTCCCACTATCTTATAGCACAGGAAATTATATTCAGCATCTTATGATATCTAGTATCTTGTAATATTACAATGGAAAATAATTTTAAAAAATATGTGTATATAGATATATATGTGTGTATGCTAAGTCACTTCAGACGTGTCCAACTCTTTGTGACCCCATAGACTCTAGCCCTATCATGCTCCTCTGTACAAGGGATTCTCCAGGCAAGAATACTGGAGTAAGTTTCTGTGTCCTCCTCCAGGGTGTCTTCCTGACCCAGGGGCCGAACTCACGTTTCCTGAGACTTCTGCATTGCAGGCAAATTCTTTACGTCTGAACCACTAGGAAAATCCGTATGTGTATACATGTATAGCTTTGTATACCTAAAACACAACATTGTGAATCAACTATACTTCAATTTACATTAAAAAATGTTTTAGTTTTTTTAAAAAGAATAAAGAAACACTCCTCCCCAAAGCTGTTTTATTGATCTAAGATCTATGTTCAAAATCTAATAATATACATATTATCATATATGTCTGTTATAGTATATTTGATGTATATTTGTGGGCACAATTAAAATAAACACATTTTTCTTACTTATCTTTACCAAGTATCATATTCTATCTGAATGTGAATTTCAGCATCCACAATTAAACCATTCACCCCAGACACATGTGGACTCAAGAGGGAATCCATAACGATTCAGAATCATTCAGGCTTGCCTTGTTCATTGTGTCTCCAACCCTAAAGTACACATATTCCCATGTTTGAATTTGTAGATTCAAAATAAACGATGACAGCACAGAGACTGCAAGGACAAAGAAATAGAAATTGAGTTAATTCTGTCGTCTTTATTTCTACATGTTAAGAGTTGTTATTTGCGTTTAAAATTGAAAATGGCAAAACAGACTATATACTCTGACATATTATTTACTTTCTTGGTAAGTACAAATTTTAAATCATACATGAAATAGTTGACTAAGTTTGCATAGTATCTTTAATACATGTTCTTTTTTTTTTAATGGTGTTCTTTTTAAAATTACAGAACAGATCAAGAAAATGAAGAGAATTACTGATTCCTACATGATGATGACTGAAAATAATTTCACCATATAGAAAAGAGACTCCACCCCGGGTATTAAATGCACTCATTACTGATCAAGGCAATATTCAACACTTATGACCACACTATATTTCTGTAAATAGTGTTTTCTTTTGGTTTCCATAATACACAATCTCCCAGTTTTTCTCCCACTGTCTAGTCTTCTTTGCAGGATTTTCTTCTCCTCATTTCTTAAAATAACATAGTTCTCAGGGTTTTGCTCCAGGAGGTCATCTCTTCATAAACATACAAGGTTCCCTGGGCAATCTTTTTGACTTCAAAGGCTTTAGCTATCAACTGCATGCTAACCAACCTCTGAATCTATAAAATCTCTCTCCTGAAATAGCTAGTTTATCCAACTCTGGACTGAATTTCTTCCTTTGAACATACCTTGAGGTGAAGTGAAAGTCGCTCAGTCCTGTCCAACTCTTTGCCATCTTATAGACTGTAGCCCGCCAGGCTTCTCTGTCCCTAGAATTCTCCAGGCCAGAATACTGGAGTGGGTAGCCATTTCCTTCTCTAAGGGATCTTCCTAACTCTTCCCAATCCAGGGATTTAACCCAGATCTCTTGCACTGCAGGCACATTCTTTACCATCTGAGTCACCAGGCAACATAACTCAGACATCTCCAATTAATTTGTCTGAAACAATTTTGTTAACTTCACCAACCATTTGGTAAAGTCTAGAAAATCTTAATTTACCTTTCTCCTTTTTCACCCCTGCCTAACTCAGTTAGCAAGGCCAACAAATCCATCTCATAAATATCTCTTGTATCTCCACTTGTCTCTTCCCTCATCAGCATTACCATTCCCTGTGCTACCATCCCCTCCTGCCACAATTGCTTCAAACAGCTGTCTCGTGCATCATAGACAGGGACCTTTCCCTAAAGTGTCAATCAGACTACATCGCTAAACAGCCGAACATCATTTAATACATTTTGTGTCTTACAAGACGCATATGAAGAGGCCTCTTTTTACCTTCAGAGCCTCATGTCTCAGCCACTCTGATTCAATTTCAGTTATTTTAACGCTTTAAATTCTCTTCTACCTCCAAATTACTGCTTATGCTAGATCCAGCCTCTAAATTCCAAAGAAAATATAAATTCCTCTGTAAAACCTGGCTGCCCCTCAAGTGTGGGTTAGATGCTTTCCTGCTGAACCCTATCACAGCACCAAGTCTGTCTCTCCTACCAGTCTTTAGTAATTAGACGTCAAATTCCTTAAGAGCAGATATACATCTGTCTTACTGAATTTCTAGGATCTTACACAATGCTGTCATAGTATGAGAACTAACAACTATTTTGTTAAATGAATGAATATGTATATGAATCACTTTTCCTCTTATGAGAATTTCTCTCTACTTTATGGATCATGACTCCTTTGCCTATGGCTTACAGTGTCCATTGCTTTGTTTTGACTTCTTTCATTCCTAGAAAACGTTTCCTATGCTTTGTATTTATAAATACATTAATGATTTATTTCAGAATACTTCTGTAGTATAAAAAATGTGACATGCTAAATGAAATCTGGAAAGTTTTTTCCCTTACCCTCAGGAAGAAAATGTGAATGGTAAATATATTTAAAGTCTACCATGTGGGAATAGAATGCAAAATCTTGTCAGTGATGAATGTTAGAACTGTCCTTTTAATTTTATTTATTTTTTGTATTTATAGCTCCACTATATATTATAATTATTTTTAAGTAGATAAGTTTATTTTTAAGTTGAAGTTTCAATATCAAGCTCTCAAAAATTCATAGAATGAATAGACAGAAAAGTACAAGGATATAGTAGACTTGAAAACACTCAGAACCAATTCAACATGATTAAGATTTGTACAATTTTCACCCCACAGCAGGGTACAAATCATATTCAAGTTCCCGTAGACTATAAACCAGGAGACACTGGAACATATCCAGGGACATAAAAGAAGGTGCAAAAATTTCATGATCTGAAGATATTGAAATCATTGTGTCAATTCTCTTATCACTGTGGAATTATGTTAGAAATCAGTATCAAAAGCTACTTATCCTTTCCATTTTAAATCTGTGTATGAACAGAGGTGGTCATTCTAAGTGTCTCTTGGTTCTGAGCTTCAGGGGCGAGTTTATAGAGGGGATCTTTCCTGATTCCAGATGAAGAGTTACACAAAAATTACCAAAGTCGAGGCATTTGAAGAAAAGGATGACGCATTCATCACTGGAGATACTCAACTAAAGTCCAATGCTTAGGAAGAGAAAAAGAGGCCAAGTCATATTTTCTAGCCAGCCTGACCTTCTCCTCGTGTTTGTGTCAACAGCAGCGGTGCCTTCTGGTCTGGTATTTACGTGGAGATGAGAGGCAACTGGATGGATTCTCAGCTCCGTGCTGCCCCAGGCAGGGCTGATAAGCAGCAGGTAAGAGGCACCTGGACGGGACTCCCCGCAGGTCATCAGGGGTTCTAATCAGCTTCTCTCAGCCAGCAGATTTTTAACAGTGGGTATGTTCCAAATGTGTCAGGGCCTATTTTTCAAACATCACTGCAGATTCATTCGTTATGTCTTGCCTTTTTTTAGACCTTGACAATAAAGGGACATTTTTAACCAAGGAAGGGAAAGAGAAGCTAGTGTACACTGATGTTTTATGACATGCTAGGATCCACAGTGAGATTAACCTATTTCTTTGAGATCTTTGGGGCCCTATTATCTGTGACTCCTTGTTATTTTCCGTTCCAGCACTGCAATTATATCTCCAGAGGGAGAGGATTCAAACTGCTCTTTCATGTTTATGTGCTCTGAATTCTGACACATTTCAAAGTGTGTACGTTAAGGTGGACTTTGAGGAGTACAGGAATCTGTACTCTGCTCCAGGTGTTTGTGTGTATGTGTGTGTCTAACGTAAGATGTGAATAACTCAGGTATGAGAATCTTTGCTTTCTTACTCTCCACAGGACAGGGAATGCTTCATACTTAAATTTTCCCACACAGGTAAAAAACTAAAACAAAACCTCCAAAGATCTCTAATGTATTTTGTGTCTGCTTACTGTACCTCTCCTAGGAAGATATTTGAGGAAGAGCATTTGGAGCATTAAAATGAATGCCTTTGTACAATGTTTCATTTAGTTCCTATGCAGCAGGCCAATGGTATATCTACTAGGTGACTTACTCTCTCACTGCGCTGGAGACCAGAAGTCCAAAGTCAGTTTCATTGGGCCGGGACTGAGGTGTTAGCAGAGCTAGCATCCCTTCAGAGGCTACTGTCCGCTGCTCCTTTCAGCTCCTGGCGGCTCCTGGCAGCCCGTGGCTTGTGGCTGCATCACCCCAGTTTTTGCCTTCATGCTCACATTGCCTCCCGTTCTTTTGTCTATGTCAAATAACCCCTTGGCTTCTCACAGGCATGAACTCTTGTGATTGCATTTCATATCCATCTGGATAATCAGAATATCTTCCCATGTCAAAAGCCTCAACTGAATTATACCTTTAAATACTATTTTATCACACTAGGAAATATTCAGAGGTTCTGGGGATTAAGATATGGACATCCACATGGGGGCCACACTCAGCCTACCATAGGTGGTGAATGCATCACCTTACTAAAAACAAATTTCTCCTTGGGTGCAAGCCATTCAGGGGGAATCAAAGATGAGAAGAACAACCTGCCACACCAAGAATCAGTCTCCAAAAAAACCAAAGATATCTTATCCTCACTCTGATTCAGAAGTCAATGAGAAGAGAATCCCTTGGCAGTCCAGTGATGAGAGCACTGTGCTTCCATTGCAGGGGCACAGGTTCAATCCCTGGTCGACCCCTCTCTCCATGGGATTCTCCAGGCAAGAATACTGGAGTGGGTTGCCATGCCCTTCTCCAAAGCAACAATAGAGAAGGGTTTTAATAAATTAGAGAATATCGACAGAATGGAATGTCATTTAGCCATATTAAGTTGATGTAAAAATTGTTAGACATGGGAAAATGTACCTGTGAAATTTAAGTGAAGTAAATCATGACAATATGTATTTTGCATGTGAATCTGTAATTTGGGTAGGGCTCACTGTTTCTCTATTCCATCTGACATCAGTTATAGCAGCTCAAAGGCTGAAATCATCTGAAGGTTGACTTATGTGCTTACTCAGTCACTCAGTGTGTCGGACTCTTTGCAACCTCATGGGCCCATGGACCATAGCCCACCAGATTCGTCTGTTCATAGTTTTCCAGGCAAGAGTACTGGAGTGAGTTGCCATTTCCTACTCCAGGTCACTTACACATCCAGCAATTGATGCTGTTGGTCAGAACACCTCCGGGTTTCCAAGGGCCAAGGTCCTAATGTGAGAGCCAGGCAGAAGCTGTCTCATCTTTTATGACCTAGCCCTGAAGCTAGGCAACATCTTTTCACCAAATTCTATTGATCAAGGCAGCTGCAAGCCCCTGCCAGCTAAACATGGAGGAAAAATAAGACTCCGTGTGTTGATGCAGAGGCAAGGTTTTGGCACCAGAAGATATGTGGTAGCCACTTTTTGAAAACACAATCTGCCACACAAGGACATAAGCTATATACAGAGCATAGTCCTGACAATGTTAAATACAAATACATGATTACTAGTAGATCAGAAGAAAGTAGGAATAACTTTTCATATTAATAGGGATAACTGACAGTATTATATCTTGGTGGTAGAATTACAGGTGATTTTTGTTTTTTTCCCTCATGTAATTTTCTGAATTCCCCTAAATTTTATGAGTGAATATAATTATTATGAATTAAACCATCAATATACTTTTTAGAAATGAGAATAGGGGAATAACACTTTACACAATATTTTCATACATAACACATCATGTGATCCAAGCAATAATCTAATGGTCAAGAGGTACTGAACAAATTTTCAGGCCCCAGATTTGAAGCCAAGGCAAATTCATGCTGATTTGTAGTGGATTTGAACTTCAGATTCCAGTCTTTTGATTCTCAAATCTTCCTTTCCATTGTACCCTAGTTTGCACGACTTCTCCTTTAAAGAGGGCTGGAAACTGCAATTATACTTACAACCTCTAGAGCAAAATTTCTCCTTTATTCTTGCCCCTCATTCCCACAGTGACAGAAAGATGATTCCTTCTCCCCTCTTTATGCCATCTCTTTTGCTCTAGAGGTAAGTGTTGGGAGGATGTAGACAATTAGAAACTCTTGAGAAGTTCCTGAAAATGTTCATGGAAAGAAAGAATGGGAAATGCACAAGTCTGGGATGGGGACTCAGGAAAATTCTAACGCAGTGGGAGACATCAAGCTGGAGTACAGGGGTGACTTTGGATTCTATTGCCTACAGGCTCAGATAGCACAGGCAGGGGCTGGTTGTGTCTTGATCTTTACATGGTGATGCTGAGACAAGATAGATGAGAAATATGGAAGCAGGATGACTTTCCTAGGACATCAGTTTCTGTAAGGAAGAGAAGTTTCTGAGGTTGGACAAATAAATGAATGAGTACCTAGTTCTAAGGGGCTTCCCAAATGAGAGTACCTAGTTCAAAGGGGCTTCCCTAATAGCTCAGTTGGTAAGAAAAATCTGCCTCCAGTACAACCCATGTTCAATCCCCGGGCTGGGAAGATCCCCCGGAGAATAAAATGGCAAAGCACTCCAGTATTCTTGCCTGGAGAATCCCATGGACAGAGGAGCCTAGCAGGCTACAGTCCATGGTATCACAAGACTCAGATATGACTTAGTGACTAAACCACTACCACCTTGTTCTAAGAGTTGATCATAAACAACTAAAGGATTTCCATAAAATAGGTGCTGCTGTAAGATGTTATAGGAAAACCTGACTGAACATTTTTTGCCAACCCAGTATTATGATACTCTTCATGTGGGTACATGTTATTATACATTCACTGAAACCCTTAGAGTGTATAAAGCAAATAATGAACCCTGCTATAAACAAAAGACTAGTTAAAATAATGTATCAACATTGGTTCATCAATTGTAATATCACAAGACTCAGATATGACTTAGTGACTAAACCACTACCACCTTGTTCTAAGAGTTGATCATAAACAACTAAAGGATTTCCATAAAATAGGTGCTGCTGTAAGATGTTATAGGAAAACCTGACTGAACATTTTTTGCCAACCCAGTATTATGATACTCTTCATGTGGGTACATGTTATTATACATTCACTGAAACCCTTAGAGTGTATAAAGCAAATAATGAACCCTGCTATAAACAAAAGACTAGTTAAAATAATGTATCAACATTGGTTCATCAATTGTAACAATGTACCACATGAATATAAGACAATAAGAAGGGACCGAGAGTGGGCAGCAGTGTGGAGGTATGTTGGGGGAGCTCTGTTCTTCCTGCTCAGTTTTCATATAAACCTGAAACTGCTCAAAAATTTAATTTTCAAAGAAGCATAAGAAAAAAAGAATAATTTTCCTAAATTAAATACCAAAGAGCCATTCAAAGTACTACAAGCCAAATATAAAAGTGGTGGTAGGTTGTTGAATTGAGGTTGGTCTGTTGGGTTTGATTGTGGAGCATTGCATGCAAGAAGAGTTATGAATCAATCAGAATATTATCCTGGGTAGGATGTGAAAAGAAATTAAACAAAATTCTTGGAGAAAGAAAATAGATTTAGGTAAACTATGTTTAATAGGAAAGAAGAAAATAGTCTTTCAGAATAGCATGCGGTTTAGTCCTCAGGGCCAGAAATGTGTCATCCTATGGTTAGAAAAAAATGCTGCAGCACAAAGTTGCTAAGTAGGTTACCCCGAAGGCAGGTGGCTTTGAGTGCATTTACTTGCTGATAGAAAGATGAGGAGGAGGGATTTTCTTTGGGAATGGCACCATGAGGAGCTCTGCAAACCCATTCTCCAGCCAAACAACATAACTGGAAAAATTAATTTTAAAAAACACTCTGAAAATTTTCCTAAAGGAACACAGCAAATGAGAAACATTATGTAAGAAAATCTATTAAATGTTGCTAACAACATCTGAGCCATGGCCTACTCCTTCCCCACTCTTGCAGCTTGTGACCCGGCCCCCGCCGCTGCCAGCTTACTGTGATGGCAGGTCCCTTCAAACTGGGTGTGGTCAAGAAGATGAGGAGGCCCCTCTCCTGCTCTGTTAAGGATGTCATTATCTCCTTGGAAGGGCCAGGTCACCACCATTTCTCATTCTTGGCAAAGTTCTATATTATAGAGGCTACTGTTGACTGAAAAAAAAAATACACAAGCTAAACACTGAAAGTTCTGTTTTATTCAGCAAACAAGAGGCCTTAAGCCCAGGAGGCACTGAGGGACTGCTCTGAAGAGGTAAGGGAGGAGCCAGGATATATAGGAGTTTCTGCAAAACAAAACAAACAAATAAAAACCCCAGGAAGTCAAACCCATCAAAAGATTAGCTAAATAGAAACAGACACCTCTGTGGAGTCTGTTGAGTCAATTTAGCACTTTTCTCTCTATGGGAAGATGCAAGAATCTAGGCTCCTTGAAATCATTCCATTGATATGCACCTTGACTATCTAGGGCCAGTATTCTGTTTTTCTCCATCCTGAATCCCCTCAGGGTGCACAGTTGGCTGCAGTGGCTGCTGGCTTGGTGGCTACAACATCCTTTGTTTACTGATACAGCAGATGATATTTCTTGTCCACCATGCCTTCAAGGTGAGTGCCACTGAAAGTCAGGGAATTTCTTCCTCTACTGAGATTCTTCTCTAGGGGCAGACAATCAATTCTAAGTGTGGCAGGGAAGAATATGGAGATTTGATTGCCTTAGCCCCAGCTCACTCAGAGGGTAGAGGTTCCCCACTGCAAGTAGTCAACTGAAAAGACCCAAAGCTATCATCCCCAGCACTCAGCTCATAAAACAGGGATGTTACTCTTGAGAGAAACAGGCCACTATCTCTGCCTAAGCAACGCAACTGTGGCTTGGGAAAATTTTAACCAGGGGATGCAGCAGAGCATAAGAAAAGAGAGTTCTGAAGCTGCCTCCTCACTTAGAACAGAGTGTGAGAAACTTTAAGCCTGAAATATTCTTGAAAGCAGCAAAGATCTTGGGGTAGGCAGTTGGGAGAAGGTTGGCAGTTCCATGAGAACAATGAGCTAAACCACAGGTCAACTAGTTTACTAGAGAGAATCAGAAAGAGACAACTATGAAGAGTCCTCTGCGGAACAGAGCAAATCTCAATGACCTGCCTCAAAAAATACTCTTGCTAAAGGGTCCAATGAAATTGGGTCAGACAATGGAGATATTTATGTGCAGGGCATTGTTTAAAAAAAAAAAAAGTAATCAGAAGATAGTAGAGCCTAATAGCTGGATATACCACCAGAAGAGGCAGACAGCTTAACAGATAGATCAGGGAAAGAGTCCTCCAAAGAGGACCCTGCTAATACCAACATCGTCCCAGGGTGACTGTGTTGGAAGAGGTCAAAAGAGATCTAAATAGGTGGAAAGACACTTTATGCTCTCAGATTGGAAGATTTAATTTTATTAAAATGGCAATACTCCTTATTTGATCTATACAAATTCAATACAATCCCTATCAAAATTGACTATCATTTTTGCAGAAATTGATAGCCTTATCAGAAAAGTCGCATGTAAATGTAAGAAATCAACAATCTCTAAAACAATCTTGGAAAAGAAAAACAAATTTAGAAGATTCACATTCTCTGATTTTGAAAATGCCTACAAAGCTATAGTGATCGAGATTGTGTGGTACTGTAGATTCTTTACTGTCTGAGCCATCGGGGAAGTCCAGTTGGCATAGGATAATCATATAAATCAGTGGAAGAGAACTGAAAGTCCAGAAATGAACTGCCACATTTACATTCAGTTGGCTTCATACCCTCATACTGCATGTATGGCAATAGCCAAACCAAATAATCATTGGTTGTCTACCCTGTTTTTGATGAGTGAGTACAATAACGAAGTTCATAGCACAGTTATTCATAACAGTTAAAAATGAACACAACCCAAACATCCACCAACAGATAAATTCTGGCATAGACATACAGTGGGAAATCATTCAGCAATAATAGAGAGGAAAGTACTGATACATGCTACAACATGGATAAACCTTAAAACATCAAGCTTAAGTGAATAAAGCCATTCATGAAAGATCATGTATTGTATGATTCTATTTATATGAAATGTCCAGAACAGATAAATCTACAGCCAGAAACAATATTAGCTAACTAGTTACTCTATGAATATACTAGAAATCATTGAATTGTACACTTAAAATGGGTAAATTGTACAGTAGGTGAATTACATCTCTATGAATCTACTGCATGTTTAGAAAAGAAAAAGAGAGAAAGAGAGGAAAGAGGAAAGGGAAGGGAGGAAGGAAATCAGGTAAGTCAGATGATGTGTTTGTGCTCTGGCTTTTTTTCCTGTTTTGGTAAGACTTCACTCGGTGACGATCAGAAACAATTCCTAAGTACCACATTGTCCCAATCATGTAGTTGCATCAATGTCACTATTATTTTAGAAAGTTGCACTTTGACTATTCAAAGCCAGCTACTGGCTTCTGGGAAACTTTCTCACATTACTATTATAATTTGGAACAAAAGCAAGTCCTAGAATTCAACTGTAGCATGATCACCTCACCCTCACTGTTTTGCTCATTAAGGCCAGTTAGGTAAATAAGCATGTTTTGATGGTATTAGTTGGCTGTTTGGTTTGGTTTTAGGGGAAATGTTCATAAGCCTCTTATCACTCTATATTTCCTGGTCTGATATCCCAGTTCCATAAGTCTACCTTACCCAAGGATGAAGAGACAAATCAAAAAACACCTGATTTTAAATATCCAGACTCACAAGAAACTCACCTTTGATGAGAGTAAAAGTATGATTATATTCTATTAACACAGTTCACATTAGAAGCTTTCTTAATTTGCTTACGCTAGACAGGAGCTCATAGCAGAGAACAGCTTAGGGACGGTCCCCTCTTTCTTAGCAAAACTAGGGACACTGTGCTTCAAACATCTGCCTCCCTTCTAAATACATCTAGCTTTCCCCACAATTTCTCTAATTACAAAAACATTCACTTAAAAATGTCCCCCCCTTTTTTTTCACCCATGGCCTTTTATCAAATAGAAATATGAGTCCTACTTGGCTAGGGAAAGGGAACTGTTTCATCTCCACTGAAAGCTAATCTCTTTATCCTAAATATGCTCTATATTTGATTTTTCCTCTGCCTTTTGGACATATAATGAGTAATTTCATCTAAGACTTTATTCTTTCACTTGGTGGTTGGAAACGCTAAGTGTGATTTTTCTGGACAAATAAAATACAAGTTAAAAAAGTTTATTAGATTCATTTTGTTAGAAGAATAAAGGGAAATTATCTCTCAGCCCCCTTCCACACATATGAGAGGACCTGTTGTCACAGCGACATGGCATACCTTCATTAAGCACCTGCTGAATCATCGAGCATTTGTATTACTTTTCCGATACTCTTAGAACCTGGCAATGTGGTCTTCTAGGTACATTGCCACTGTTAGCCCTCTGATGAATGTGAACATGCGTGCCAGTGGACTAGTTCACATGTGGCTCCAGTCGATTGCATTTCTACACCCATAGAGACCCAGATTTCCTTGAGGATATGAAATAGCCTAATGCTAAATCAGATCCCACCCCGATGAGGGTCTTATCAAGGAGTTAGTTGTACCATACTCATCAAGAGAGCAGGTTCTGCCTGGTTTTGATTCTTGAGGTTCAGGAGAGTTTGTGTGCGTGTGTTAGTTGCTCAGCCATGTCCAACTCTTTGAGATCTCATGGGCTGTAGCCCACCAGGCTCCTGTCCATGGGATTCTCCAGGCAAGAATACTGGAGTGGGTTGCCATTTCTTTCTCCACTTGGGGAGAGTTTAGTCCTCTGCAACATGAACATATTCATGATTGGCAGGAAAAGCCATGGATTCTTGCCTCAGGTCTATGTC
>SJYC01080896.1:20-13885 GCA_006408675.1 Madoqua kirkii | reverse complement strand
CCTGTCCATGGGATTCTCCAGGCAAGAATACTGGAGTGGGTTGCCATTTCTTTCTCCACTTGGGGAGAGTTTAGTCCTCTGCAACATGAACATATTCATGATTGGCAGGAAAAGCCATGGATTCTTGCCTCAGGTCTATGTCAGTGTGATCTTTGGAAGGTTTGGCAGCTTTTGCTAAAGGTAAAAATTCTAAGCTTACTGCTCTTTCTAAGAAGATATGTTACAACAATGCCTAAGTTCTCTTTCCATTCTCAAAAACCAGCTCTTCTTGTCAGGAATTTCTCAGCTGATAGAATCCAGATTAGACAGAATGCTTGGCTTGGCTTATGGAGATCATGAGCCTTAGGGTTAGAGGTGGCCTGGAAGACTGGGCATTGCTTCCGGGTAACACATGAAGCTCTTTGGCCAAAATTTTGGCCACCTGATGCAATGAGCAAACTCATTGGAAAAGACCATGATATTGGGAAAGACTGAAGGCAAAAGGAGAAGGGGTGGCCGAGGATGAGGTGGATGGATAGCATCATTGACTTCACGACATGAATCTGAACAAACTCAGGAAGACAGTGGAGGACAGAGGAGCCTGGCATGCTGCAGTCTACGGGGCTGCAGAGTCAGACATGCCTTAGCGACCGAACAACAAAACACCTTGTTGTAACTACTCTTTTTCCCAGTCCAGGGCAGGGGAGGCAGCTTTACATTTTTTGTGTGAGGAGAAATCAGTTTCCATTGATTCATTGACTGAGCATACATTTACCGAGTAACTGCTTTATATTAGGATTTGAATACACTGTCTGGTGGAATCATGGAAGGTTCTTTGAAAATGTAGGTTTTAAAGATAAATACACATTTACAAGGCTAAGGATGGGGAGAAGAGGGCAAAGAGAGGAGGTATGTTAGGCAGAGAATGTCACATGGTTTACGGTGCTGATGCCAAGTAGGCAGATGTGCTCAGGAAACTGAATTCTTATGAGAAGGTTTGAACACTATAATGATGGGTGGTGATGGTGCTTAACTGTGGGAGAAGAGTGCAAACTGTGAACATGCAGGCAGGGTCAGAAGTCAGGGGCACCCAACAAGGTGCAGCAAGGCTTGAGGGCACATCCAATTGGGTGCCATGAGTCTTGGAAGGATTTGCAGGTTGTGGGAAGACTGGCTGCAATGAGCCAGAGACAACTCTTCTAGTCCTCAGAGAAAATTTTCTAATTACAAGAAAAATCATCTCACTGTTCTCAGGCTTCCCCAGATGGCACAGTGGGAAAGAATCTGCCTGCAATGCAGGAGACATAAGAGATGTAGATTTGATCCCTGGTCTGGAAGATCCCCTGAAGTAGAAAATGGCAACCCATTCCAGTATTCTTGCCTGGAAAATCCCATGGACAGAGGAGCCTGGTGGGCTGTAGCCCATGTGGGCATGTAGCCCATGGAGTCACAAAGAGTTGGGTATGACTTGGCGACCAACAACATCTCCGTTTTATCCTTAAATGACCATTTCGTATCAGTTAGCTAGGGAAAAACACAATCTCAGACAAGATACCGACACTGAAGGTCTACTCTGGGGCCCCACTGGTGTTCAAAAACTACAGGCCATGAAACCCCTGCAATGTTAGGCCATGTCCTTTTCCAGGTGTGACCTCAGAGGTGAATGCATATCAGCAAAAAGAGCAAAATGGAAGCCTAAAAGGATCATATATTTTTCTTAAAAGTTCAAAGCACTTACCTCATGAAGTTTAGTAAAAGCAAAGACTGGAAAACAGAAGGTTCTCTAGGTCTTTGTCACTAAGAACATAAAAAGCTGTTTAGAATGGCTGAGAAACCCTCTTCTGACTACTGTATACTATTTTAAAATTTGACTGTTGTTCAAAAGGCTTATGTATTTACTTTTAGATGCTCAAATAAGGGCATCGGTACTTCTCCAGGACTAGTTGATGGGATTTGAATTTTATTTCCAATTATCCTGCTACCAACTAAAGAGTACATTAACTCTGGTTTTTCTGAGCAAGGGTCTTGAACTTACCTATGGAGATGGAATTTTTAGTATGTTGTAAACATTATTATGCCAACCAATTTGAGAAATCTAGTAGTGAATTAATGCTAAATGAGGTCAACAGATTTCCTCCACCAGCCATTAAAAGGTGCTAGTGTCAGATACTTCTTAAGCTTGATAGAATAAATGAAAAATGGCATGCTTAACATTTAAAACCTATTTTCTGTAACCAAATGGGTCATTTGGTGACAGAAGTGGTAGGAAAAAAAAAAAAAGAACTTTTTCAAAATTATGTCTTTCTTTGTAAAGGAGAGTTCTACATTAAGAAGCTTGAAATAGAACTTGGCAGAGTGTGTGGGTGGTCATAATCTGATTAATTATTAAAAGTCATTGGCACTAATTTATAGTCAAGAATTACTAACTGGGGTGGTTTTTATTACATGATGTACTTATTATGCCTTTTCACTGTTTAAATCAATAAACAAAACATGGCTATGCATCTCTGGTTCTGATGAGTGTCTGTACAGACAGCAGGGCATAACTTTTCAACATTTTAATTATGTAGACCAGTTTTATGTATTTCCATTACTTGGGTATTATTTTAGACAATGTTTATAAACTTGTTAGGGAGGAGCTGCAAAATTTTCAGATTTTAATTTGAAATTTTAATAGGTCTGTTTTAGTGTCAGAAAATATAGATTCATCTTTGGGAAAATGCCTTTCTCTTAAATTACTATTAATGTATTTGTAAAAGTAACTTCCCTCCCCCAAGGTCATCCATTCACAAGTATAGAGGTTTTTTTCCCTTTTTCTAAATAAACTGATCTCTATTACTTACTATGCATATACATTGCTTATCACTCTCAACTCACTACCTATATACATATATTAACAGCATATAGTTATTTGAAATATACATGTGTACATACACATATTCATTTTTGCAAAATGTTTGAAGACTTTTATTTAAAAAAATTTAATGCCCATTGAAACTTGGATAAAAACCTAACAACATCTTATCTTACAACAAGTTTGTATCAAATCAACTTTATTTTTGAACACTGTACAAAGTTTTTCCCACTTTAAAAATCCATGATGACTATCCAGTTACACAACAAGAAACAGAACCAAGGGTGGGTAGGTCAGGCTGTAAGCTGATGGTCTTTCTGAGCTATGCTTCCATTGCCCTGTCTCTAGATACATTAACTCTAAGGCCATCTTTTTTTTCTTTCTTTATTTTTCCAAGAACAGAAAAGCATTCTTAAAGACTTGCTATTCTCATAACCAGAGACTTACTACGTTTATGAAAAATCTGAAAGTCAGAGACAGCCCAAAAGGTAACAATCATTTCAAACCAGAGACAATGAATTTTTCCTTCATTTATTCAAAGTCACTGCAGAAGTAAACACTAAAAGATTAAAAAACAAAACAAAAAAATTCACACTGCAGTATGTACAATTTCATGACATCACATGAAGAAATTAAATTTCTAATAAAAATGACAAATTATATTACTGAGCAGATTGCATCAAAATTGGTTGTGTAAACCCCAGAATTCATACCATGAATGGTAGTGTGCCTGTATTCCAGTACACTGGAACACTCCTGGTACATGTTTCCAATGGGATTAAAAAATTCATGAAAGTAGTTGTATGAACTCTTTATTTTGAAAAGTGGTTGAATTGATTTAAAAAGTTTTAAGACCCTTGGATTCCAAGCATTCTTCCACAAAGCTTAAACCACAGAAGTCGTGTCCAGAAATGGAATACTGTTATGTTGGGATGAACATCTGATCTGACTTGTTAAGACATTTTACCAAATGCACAGATGCACAGGGTCCCCCATGCACTTTTCATGCAGCAGGTAATCACAACTTAAATAAAAGGCTTATTCTATACATTTGTCCAGACTTGCAACTGTATACATACATGCACAATTTTTAAACCTGTCTGATTATATTTACACTTGTACATGGAATATACAGAAACCAAAGAGATTAAAAGGCTTTTCTGTTGTATTAGAACAATACAAAATATGTATTTTTTCATTAAGGAAATCACTATTTACATCACCTTTAAAAACCAATTTTAACATCTTCATGTAACAAGTCAATATATATATATACATATTATATATATATATATATATAAAATATATACTCTCACCGGTTTACTCTTCTGTAAGATGCAGCAGAGAGCAAACAGGTAATGCTACCTTATTGATGTCAATGAGAGCTGTAGTACCCTTTCACAAGTGACTTTGTTAGGAAGAAATTGTCTAGATATCTAAAATAGTCCTTGAAAATGTGTATATGTGCATCCTTGTATCTACATATGCATAAATGAAGTGCATTTAGGGATGTATGCCCTTTCTCAGCACTCTTCTTTAAGATCATATTAAACTCAAATTGGGGACACTCTCTAGTATATCAGAACAGCCTTCTTCCTGGTCAGGTTTATCTATAAACGACATATCTTCATTTTTTTTGACTGCTGACAATAACCACCACCAAAAAACAACCAACCAACCAAAGGAATGAAAAAAAAAAAAAAAGGAACAACAATGTTGGCCCTTGATCTTCTTTTTCCTGACCTAAATTTCACTCCTTTGTAAAAGTCCATTTTCCCCTAACCAAGGGGGAACACTGGTAATTTTTCTAGCATACTTCTAAGGCTCTAGAACTTTCATAATGGCAGGAAAAAAATGACTTGTTTAAAAGCTTATATAGTGTAGACAGACTGTCACAGAATAAAGATGGGATGCAGATGGATACTGGCCAGTGGAATTTTCATGACATAGCATAATATTCACTCCTATTATTTTTTAATATATTCAGTAACTATTTACAAATCATTCTGAGAAAAAATAATCATTTAGGGTTTTAGATCATATTAGGAAATAACGCCCATTTTTAATATAAAAATCTTAGAAACAACTTCAAGTAGAACAATTTCAAATAGATTTTCTTCTAATTAATAGTTGATTATATAACAGTTTTTTGGTAGGTCAGTTGCTACCTGGGTTCACAATTAAAACCAAATCTATCTGGTGAATGAACTGCGGATGATAAAAATATGAACTGAAAAACATGGACGTGTTTCAAGACAGAAACTCCATGTGGTTCAATAATAAATTAACTTCTTCTAAGAAAACATCAATGTTTACTTTTAATCACTGTTTTAAAATAATAGATCTGATGGAGTGACTGTGTACAACTCTGCCATGGATATGTGCCCTTTACTTTTTTGTTTAAGCAATCTGAGTTTAGTGCCTTCCTTGGGTGTGAAATATATATTTTCATCTTTGTCAGCACTGTTTTTAGGACAATAGTTTTCACAGAAGTTAAGGATGTATTCAGGAGGAGTTGCCAAACCATCCTGGAATCACCTGAGTTTGGTAAGTGGCCCTGTTATTCCATCCCTAAGGCTAGTTAAGTAGATGTTACTCATTAGAACACACAAGTAATCACATATTTTTCCTGAGATGTTGAGCCAGATATGAAAGTTGTCCCCTCCACCCGATTTTTTTTTTGTCATAAAAAGTATTCGGAACCCGATTTCCAAAGACATAACAGTAATAATATGAAGTACAATATTGCAAATTTTGAGTTGACGTGTAACTATATTGGGGAAAATATAGGAATCAAATAGTTTGTTTACAGTCCTGTTTTCTGAGAAAAGTCATAAGCAATGGTTTCAGTTTTCAAAACCCAAATTTCAGTGTGCAGAAGAAACACCTAGGGAGTGTATTAAGATGCAGAAGGAAGACCCCCAGGTCCACTCAGTCGAGAATTCTTGTTTGGTAGATTGGAGCTGCTGCCTGGGAATCTGCATTTTAAAGCAAGTGCTCTGGATGATGCTAATGCAGGTGGTCTGAGTCCAGCTTTAAGAAACCCTGGTCGTCAGACTCACAGGTACCACAGAAATGGTGAGAAGTGGCTTTTATAAGACATGGTGAAAACTGTCCAAAGAAAAGCCATTTTGCTTGTTAAAAACAACTTATTTCAGTTATTTAGGAAACATCTGAAGATAAATATTAACTCTCCTAATTCTGTAAAAGGAGGAATATTAATTTAGTAAAGTAGTTAAAATATAAAAATGGAAATCTGCCTTTTTTTAAGATCTATCAAACTTCCACCAATTGTAATCAATTTTTACCAAGTAGTACAAGGTTTAAAGAAATACAGAATATTGAAAAGGATCGGGCAAGGCCAGACACATTGAGGAATAATCACAAAACCCCTTTCAATAGTCAAAAATAATTTTTTTTTTTTAGCAAAAGTGAAAAATGTAAGCATATATTTTTCTAATTTGTTTTGGAATTGAATGAGAAATGAAACAGCAGTAGGTTTTTTAATTCAATAATTACCCTTTAAAGAGTTATTATTTAATAATGTGGACTTTAAAAAACGTGTTATGTAGGTTGCTTCTGAAGAGCAAAATCAAGTACCCTAATAAAGGCAGCAATGCATTAATCTGCTGGATGGAGATTTATATTTTATTTATGCCTAGTATCTGTGATTAAAAAAAGAGTTATCATTCATGGGCTACTACAGTTGTTGTCTGATGCATACAGAAGGTGTCAAACAACCAATTGCTAGTTCAGCAGCTTCCTCATGACATTTAACATGAAGCAAAAAGTAGTCTGCATATTTAAACATCACCATTAACCAATACTTTTCAAAATGAAAAAGTTTCAATTATACCATGCTTTTCTCAAATCATGCGCTTATTTATACAGATCTCAAGTTCATTAGTTTTAAAAAGATCCAAAGTTGGGTGGCAGGTCCATTTTATTCTGATTCCTTTTTTATTGTTAGCATGTTTCCCAGAAGTCCATAAACTTCTCCGTTTGCGCTGTGTGGGTGAGAAGCATTATTTCCCATATGGCTATTATAAGTGCTCCTTAAATTAAAGAAAGAAGCTTTAGTTTCTGCAGCAGGAAGTAACTCTTCTTTGATTGTAACCTGTGAGATACTTTCAGCAGATGAAGGCTCCCTCCAAATGTCCCTGTCCTGTGTTTCTCGACTGGTAACAGAATTGCCTCCTTTCTGGAGCATGTAATAGAGTATTGGGTTAGTTTTGGTCAGTCTTGGAGAGTCTTTCTCATACTCATTCTTGTCCACATCTGTGATAACCCACTTAATGGGTCCTTTCTCACCGGGCATGGAACACCCATTCACAAGCCCAGCTTCTGGTCTCGACCCTGTGCCGCCCAAGTGCTCAGGGAAAGGAGGACTCAGGGCAGCCCTTCCGACACCTGGGTATGGAAAGGTCCTGCTGTCCATGCAACTGCCGGGCTGAGTGGCACCATACATCAGTCCATTTAGAGAAGCAATGCTGAAGTCAGGCTTGCTGTTGGTCACACTGCTTCTGTGTCCTTTCTTTTTACTGTCAGCCACAGAGGCACTCCTGTGCTGAGACAAATCTCTCACGCAGTTTTCTGAGAGAAGCAACTGTTTCAGGACGTTGAAGCTTTTGCTCTCTCTGGTCCAATTCCTGGGTTCACTTTCGCTGGCCGAACCGTGACTGGCAGGATGTTTAAATTCAAGATCACTTCTGTTAAGTTTCAGCCTTGCTGGTTAAGGACGGACCCGTACAGCACCTCCGGAGCACTGTGACTGTTTGCTGCATCGACTGCGTTATTTCTCGTCTTTTTAAAGGGGTTTTCTAAAGGCTCGCTGTAAAGCTTCCTTTTCTTAGGGACCATGCAAAGGTTCTTCGATTCTACAAGTGTCAATTCACTGTTCCTATGACTGCTGTCCAGCTCATCAGCCAGGTGACTGTCTTGATTTTGTCTCAGCAATCGACTCAGCAGACCGTTCTTTGAGAAAGAAAAATCCTGAGGTGAGCCAGGCTCTGCTTTCAAGTCCTCGGATGCTGGTAAGGCAGGTGCGCTTCTCTGCACGGGAGGGGCCATCCCTAAGAAGGGGGCGCCCGGAGCCTCGTGGCTCAAGTGCATGCCCGTGCCATGCGGATGCAAGTCATCACAAGGCTCAGATTTTATTTTCACCATCAGTATTTGTTCACTTAAAGCTCTATCTGTATGTTCCTGAGTGCTCTCATCTCTTAAGGGCATCTTCTCTTTCTTTTCGGTCTTCCCTTTGTTGGGATTTCCCAGCAGTAACTGGAGGACGGTGCGCCTTTCAAGCAGATTTTCTATTTCAGACCCAGCGAGTCCTGGTTCAGGACCTATTGTGTGACTGCCGAATGCTTTCTTCTCTGCAACTGCACTTGTTTTATTGGCTAGCAGAGGGCTACTCAGTCTGTCAATCATACCTGGAGGTTTATCTGTGTTTACACTCAGCAGCTGTTTACTGGGTCTCTGCTCTTCCCCTGACACGGAAGACTGCATTCCACATTGCGCTAAATTTTGTAACAGTTTACTGGCACTGAACGTGGCCGAGTTTTGTGCACCTTCACTGTGGATGGCTTTCTCCCCCTGCGATTCTTTGCTTTTGGTAAGGTCCATCAGGTGGCTCGAGGCGGTATCCGCTGGCTTTTCGGGCTGGGGGCCACAGGCATACGGTGGGGAATTCCATTTGATGACCAGCGAGTGCTGGGAAAGGTTGATGGGAGAGTCGGCTTTGGTGGGTGCAAGCAGCGGTGGAGTGCTCCCAGGAGTAGTCCTGTTGGTGCTGGGGCGCTCTATCACAGACGTCCGGGTGTAATTCTGGGTGCTGAACTTTGTCTCATCGCTGTGTGCTTCCTGAGGGCTGCTGTTTCTTTCCGTGTTGTCTTCGTTCTTATGGCCAAGCAGCAACTGAAGAAGGGTTACCTTCTGGTGCGAATTGAGCTTAGAATTCTTTGAGGTATCTTGATTTTCTTTGACATCGACTTCGGGGACTTTTGGATCCCAAGTGTTTAGCAAGGACTGAGTTAAGTTATCCAGGGAAACAGGCTGGCCGGGTTCGGGTTTTTCTATCCGGTGTTTGCAGGACAAGTCTATGGGCACACAGCTGGAGTAAGAGCTTTCATCGCCACTGCTCTCGTCGGTGAAGCTAGGATTGGGATCTGAGTAGTCGTCAATGGTCGTCGGCGTGCTGCTCTCCTCAAAAGCGCTTCCTCTCTCACTGTGACTGTGTCCGTTCATCGGCTTAGGTATGGTCTGGCTTTTAAGAAGATGTAAAAGCAAACTGTTATAGCAGCCTGTTTTATATTGTTTCTTTCCAGGGAGTTCTTATAGCCTGCATTTTTGGGGGAGGAAGGGACAATACCCACTGGATTCTGAAATGCTGTACTTTTGCTAGCCATTAGTTTGTTTGATGATGTTCTTGCCTGACCATTAAGATGGCCTGATATGCCTTTTGAGAGCTGGAAACTGCCCATGTCCTTCTGGCCATTTTCTTGTAATCTGGCCATGGCAGCAAGTCTTTCGCTTGCTGCCTGATTTGCATTTTGTGTTTTTAAAGCATGTTCCCGAGAATACTGCTGTAAATGGGCTTCGCTGGAGAGAAGTAGTGCTAGTTGGCTACAGGCGACACTGGGTTTGGGTGAAGTGGCAGGACTAGCCCTTTTCTCCACCATGCTGGCGACAGCCTGTAATCTTGCAGCACATGACAAGGGTTCGCTCATGACCTTTGTTCCGCTCTGCCCAACGTGATGAGGTGACTCTATGAACCTATCTCTGATAAGGGTTTTCGTGACATCAGGGACGTTGGTATCGGGCTTTTGATCTTTAGCTTTGCTTTTCTTCAACAGAGTTTTTAAGTGACTCGATGCAACCCCATAGCACCTTAAATCTTTCTCCACTTTCAAAGAGTTATGACTCAGGGCGTATCCTTGCTCCTTGAGGCTCTGCCTAATTTGTTGTGACAGGGCAACAGTCTGCAGCCGAGAGCTGAACGACTGAAGCAGGGAGGCCAGTACCTTGCTGTCCTGTTTGCCTTTAGGCGCGCTGTCAGCCATGCCAGCCAGCAGAGCCTCCTTCTTTACGTTTAAATTTACGATGGAATCAGACAGCCTCTTCCGCTTCGCTGCATTCCAGTCCTCCGAAGACTGCAAGAGTCTGGCTTTTTTGAGGTGCAGCATGCCAGATCCCTGATATGTGTGTGTGCTGAGAACTGGACCATTACGCTGACAGGTGGGAAATGCGCTACCAGAAATGTTAAAGTTCTGATCGTCTTCATTACGCCCAGCAGACGCTTTGTCGACGGCAGTACCTGCCCCTCTGCTGCCTGATGCATTAGTAATCCTTCTAGGTAAGTTAGAACAATAGAATCCTGGTGCACATCAGAGCCAAGCTCTTCTCCATGAGTCATGTTCAATAGAAGTGTTCACGAGGGCTTGGTTTCTATTCACTTTGAGGAATGGTTTTCTGCGGGGAAGTGAGATGTAACTTCAATAAGTGAGTGTTGGTTTATCACCTTCCACAATAATTAGACAGAGGTATGCGGTTCCATTCTGACCAGGATTACTGCTGGCTGGCAATGATGAGACAAAAGGTAGGCAGACTATGACGTAATCTGACCTCAGAGCTGGGAACTCTCAAACAAGAAACAGAAGCAGAATTCCTCTACACACAGAGCTGCGGTGACAAGCAGACAAAATCCTCAGTGAATATACTGCTTGTCCTTCTTCATCTTCTGTTCCCCAGTAAACGCAAATATCAGTGTTCTAAAAAATAAATAGAAAATAGTTAAGAAGATGAATTAGAATTATGCTATGATACCTGTAGGCAAAAATACAGCACTTGTAAGTGTGTGTGTGTGTGTGTGTGTGTGTGTGTGTGTGTATATATAAAATATACATATGTATGCATTGCAGAGCTTCCTTATTAGTTTATTGTCATTCTATTAAATTGGAAATCTCTACTGGAAATCTTATGGATTAATCCATATTGTTAAAATGATCTAATCAGTTAGAGAAAATACTTTAATGTTCTGTGACTGTCTTACAAAGCCCACCAAGTTTTTGAATTTTCATAAACACTTTTTTGCAAAGCGATATTAATTGTAAGTCTCTTCTGCAGCACCACAGCTCTATGAGGGGCTGGAATGAGCTTCCTTACATTACTAGGAGCTTTGGAAGGAACAAGAGAAGTACGAAAAAAGGAAAAGAGATTCTTGTGATGTGGACTCATCAAATGAGTTTGATGTGGGGTTGAGCATCAAAATAATTGATGCTTTCAAACTGTGGTATTGGAGAAGACTCTTGAGAGTCTCCTGGACTGCAAGAAGATCCAACCAGTCCATCCTAAAGGAGATCAGTCCTGGGTGTTCATTGGAAGGACTTATGTTGAAGCTGAAACTCCAGTACTTGGGCCACCTGATGCAAAGAATTGACTCATTGGAAAAGACCCTGATGCTGGGAAAGATATATATATAAAATATACATATGTATGCATTGCAGAGCTTCCTTATTAGTTTATTGTCATTCTATTAAATTGGAAATCTCTACTGGAAATCTTATGGATTAATCCATATTGTTAAAATGATCTAATCAGTTAGAGAAAATACTTTAATGTTCTGTGACTGTCTTACAAAGCCCACCAAGTTTTTGAATTTTCATAAACACTTTTTTGCAAAGCGATATTAATTGTAAGTCTCTTCTGCAGCACCACAGCTCTATGAGGGGCTGGAATGAGCTTCCTTACATTACTAGGAGCTTTGGAAGGAACAAGAGAAGTACGAAAAAAGGAAAAGAGATTCTTGTGATGTGGACTCATCAAATGAGTTTGATGTGGGGTTGAGCATCAAAATAATTGATGCTTTCAAACTGTGGTATTGGAGAAGACTCTTGAGAGTCTCTTGGACTGCAAGAAGATCCAACCAGTCCATCCTAAAGGAGATCAGTCCTGGGTGTTCATTGGAAGGACTTATGTTGAAGCTGAAACTCCAGTACTTGGGCCACCTGATGCAAAGAATTGACTCATTGGAAAAGACCCTGATGCTGGGAAAGATGGCTGGATGGTTATCACCAACTCAATGGACATGAGTCTGGGTAAACTCCGGAAGTTGGTGATGGACAGGAAGGCCTGGCGTGCTGCAGTCCATGGGGTCACAAAGAGTTGGACAGGACTAAGCAACTGAACTGAACTCAATTAGGGTACGTGCACCATTTTTAGCTTAGAAAATATGATTGTGTGCTCAGTCCTGTCTTACTCTTTGCAACCCCATAGACTGTATAAGCCTGTCAGGCTCTTCTGTCCATGGAATGTTCCAGGCCAGAATATGGGAGTGGGTTGTCATTTCCTACTCCAGGGGATCTTTCTGACCCAGGGATCAAATCCACATCTCCTGCATTGCTAAGTGGATTCTTTACCACTGAGCTACCTTGAAAACCTGGTAACACATAAAAGGGGCTTCCCGGGTGCCTCAGACGGTAAAGCGTCTGCCTGCAATGCGGGAGACCCGGGTTCAATCCTTGGGTTGGGAAGATCCTCTGGAGAAGGAAATGGCAACCCACTCCAGTACTCTTGCCCAGAAAATTCCATGGACTGAAGAGCCTGGTAGGCTACAGTCCCATGGGGTCACAGAGAGTCGGATACGACTGAGTGACTTCACTTATGCTATACACTAAGCTATCACTTTACCCTGTAGAAAACTGGACAAGAAACAAATTTAGGATTGAACTGAAGGGAATAATTGCTTCCGGAAAACTCTAAGTTAAAGTGGTTATTTTTCATTAATTTCTTTGAAAAGAAAATTCTATAAACATGAAGCAAGCAAGATAGAGAGCTTTTCATAGAAATCGGTATTTTCAACATTTTAAGGTTAAAATAATTTGATTTAAAGCTAGCATTAACCTGGCATTTTCTTTTTGTGGAAAGGCAAGCACATGATTTCTGAATCACCAACATGTGGCTGGCTTGCTTGATTTTATAGACGTATTACTTAACGCTGCCAGGTGCTGCGCTCTACCTGAGTACAGTGAATTACAAATAACTCAGCGTCAACACACATTTTAAAATTAGGTTTCTTTGGAGATTTACAAGCAACATATTTAGCAACTAGAATATTTTATAAAATGCTGTGATTCATTGCCTTGTCAGTGAATCTAATGGTTTATTTTTAACTTCATTAGAGATTTTATTAGAGCTTGTATACATGTCGTTTTTAAAATAGTCAACACTCTCTTCATAAACAAAACAAAATAAGGAAGAAACTTGACTTCTATGGCAAATACTTACATGATTTCTTTGAAAAGGGAACAGAATTCTCCAAAACATTTGGTTTATGGAAAGTAAGAAGGAGCAAACAAAGGGGGAGTAAAAGTACTGAGGGGCAGAAGAAAATAGGAAAACCAAAAACAAATGAAGGACTCACAAACTCTGCAACTCTCAAAAGCTTTAGAAGGAAAAATTTAGTTTAGAACCTAACATATTAATATACTAATACCTTCTTTAAGCATTAGGTTGGTAGGAATGACAGGCAAAATGAAGAAAGATTTCTTTAAGGAACACTGAAAATACATACATATTTATATATGTGAATGGGGGAAAATATAAAACCTACCCAGTGATAAACTAAAAGCTGAATGAAGAACGTCTGTTTTAACTTAGCTGCCATTTGCATAGGGTGATTCCATTAAATTTTTAGAAAAATATTTTCTGGTTTTAACAAAAAAATTAGTTTAACACTTACTATACCAAGAAATGACTTAATTTTGATTTAGAATGATAGCTCTTTATAATTTTAACAAATTCATTTAACCTGCAGTATACCAAGAATAATAGTCATCACCGTTTACTATCTGGGTCCAATGAATATTTAATTACTATTTAAGTCAGTTTGTGAATAATTTACAGAATAGTAAAGAGACAATGAAAAACAACTTCACTAGAATTTTTCATGATGATTTACAGAGAGCAAATCCAATTCTTAATATCTATATTTTCCTGGTTTTGAAGGACAACATATCTGAAATGGGCAAGGCACTTT
>SJYC01080893.1:0-24273 GCA_006408675.1 Madoqua kirkii | reverse complement strand
TCTTCACATCAGATGGCCAAAGCATTGGAATTTCAGCTTCAACATCAGTCCTGCCAATGAACACCCAAGGACCAATCTCCTTTAGGATGGACTGGTTGGATTTCCTTGCAGTCCAAGGGACTCTCAAGAGTCTTCTCCAACACCATAGTTCAAAAGCATCAATTCTTCTGTGCTCAGCTTTCTTTATAGTCCAACTCTCACATTCACACATGACCACTGGAAAAACCATAGCCTTGACTAGATGGGCCTTTGTTGATAAAGTAATGTCTCCGCCTTTGAATATGCTGTCTAGGTTGGTCATAACTTTCCTTCCAAGGAGCAAGCGTCTTTTAATTTCATGGCTGCAATCACCATTTGCAGTGATTTTGGAGCCCAAAAAATTAAAGTCAGCCACTGTTTCCACTCTTTCCCCATCTATTTGCCATGAAGTGATGGGACTGGATGCCATGATCTTAGTTTTCTGAATGTTGAGCTTTAAGCCAACTTTTTCACTCTCCTCTTTCACTTTCATCAAGAGGCTTTTTAGTTCCTCTTCACTTTCTGCCATAAGAGTGGTGTCATCTGCATATCTGAGGTTATTGATATTTCTCCCAGCAATCTTGATTCCATCTTGTGCTTCATCCAGCCCAGCATTTCTCATATGTACTCTGCATGTAAGTTAAATAAGTAGGGTGACAATATACAGCCTCGACATACTCCTTTTCCTATTTGGAACCAGTCTGTTGTTTCATGTCCAGTTCTAATTGTTGCTTCTTGACCTGCATACAAGTTTTTCAAGAGGCAGGTCAGGTGGTCTGGTATTCCCATCTCTTTCAGAATTTTCCACAGTTTATTGTGATCCACACAGTCCAAGGCTTTGGCATAGTCAATAAAGCAGAAATAGATGTTTCTCTGGAACTCTCTTGCTTTTTCAGTGATCCAGCAGATGTTGGCAATTTGATCTCTGGTTCCTCTACCTTTTCTAAAACCAGCTTGAACATCAGGAAGTTCACGGTTCACGTATTGCTGAAGCCTGGCTTGGAGAATTTTGGCCATTACTTTACTAGTGTGTGAGGTAAGGTAGTTTGTTATTAAAAAAAAAATCAATACATACAAATAGAAAATATTAGATATTTTTAAAAATACAGTGATGGAGTACTTTGCTGGTGGTATAGTGGATAATAATCCACCTGCCAATGGAGGAGACACAGGTTCGATCCCTGGTCCAGGGAGGATTACACCTGCCTCAGAGCAACTAAGTATATGAGCCACAGCTACCGAAGTGTGCATGCTGTAGGGCCCATGAGACACAATGAATGGCTCATGTGCTGCAGCTAGTGAAGCCCTGTGCCTGGAGCCTGTGCCCTACAGCAAGAGAAGCCCATGCCCTCAGCTGGAGAGGGGCCCCCACTCTCCACAGCTAGAGTAAGCCCCCTCAGCAACAAAGACCCAGGACAGCCAAAAATAAAATAAATATTTTTAAAAATCAATGACATAAATTACAAACTTGATAGACATGTTATAGAAGATAAAACTGGAGAAACTGCTCAGAAAGCAGACTGGAAAATAGAAAAGAAACAGAAAATCAAAGGATAATTTCTTCAGTTCAACATTCAAATAAAAGGAGCTTCCAAGAAACCAAACAGAGAAAATGAGGAGAGGTAATTATTTAAAAAGCATTTCAGGTGAATTTCCCAGAGTGCAATGACCTAAGTATCCAGACTGAAAGAGAATCCAGAATACCCAGATAGTGGCTGAAAATAACCACACCCAAGTCACCTCACCAGGAAATCTTAAAATACCTAGACAGAGGCAAGCCTCAGGTAGAGGCAGGGGCTTGGTCACTTAAAAGCATAGAGACTCTGAATATCAATTAAGCATGAGGGAAGAATAAAGGCATTTTCAGACATCCAGGGTATCCAATTGTTTTACATCATCTGCACCCTCTCTGATAGCCTTCTCTCAGGAAGCTGTGCTTCCTTAAAGTCAGTGGATAATTTTTTTTTTTTTTTAAGAAAAGGAAGCTGTGAGATCATACAGAGGAGGAGAAGTGGAGGGATTCAGAGAAACCTGGTCATGAGCAATTCAATGATCACAGGTATGTGAGGACACTAAGAACAGTCTTTTAAATGAGGGCAGGTTAGCATGCCTCAAGAACAAATGCTTTAGGGATATGCAACATCACAGTAGTAGACATGTCTGACACATCAAGAGATTTAAGCAACTGGCAGAACATTTCCATTAAGCATGCATAGGAAACTATTTTATTTTTAATTAAAGGATAATTTTTTAACCCAGAGATAATACAATTGTAAATCAGAGAAACGATCATACTTATATAAGTCACTGTACTTTATAAGGCACAGCTGTGAATAACATTTACATCATCAAAATAATGCAATAATTTTGCTCTGTCACAAATTATGAAATAACTATACTAGACAGATGGGGAGCAAAAAGGAATGCATGTACTGGGACAGGGTGAAAGTATAAGGACTAAAGAAAACTCATCTTCCAAAATGAGATATGTCAATATTAATTTGTTATTGTTATAATGTTATAGTGTTAGTTGCTCAATCATGTCTGATTCTTTGTGATCCCATGGAATGTAGTCTGCCAGGCTCCTCTGTCCATGGGATTTCTCAGACAAGAACACTGGAGTGCATTGCCATTTCCTTCTCTAGGGGATCTTCCCAACCCAGGAATCAAACCCAGGTCTCCTGCATTGGCAGGTGGATTCTTTACCACTAAGCCACCTGAGAAGCCCATTAATATTAATAGATAATGACTAAAAAAAATCAAGAATGGAAATATTAGTATATAACTTAGAAAAAATAAGATCATATACCTAAGGGGAAAAACAGAGCAAAAACAAATAAAAGATTTGATGACTTCCCTGGTGGTCCAGTGGCTGAGACTCTGCATTCCCAGTGTAGGAGGTCCAGGTTTGACCCCTGGTCAGGGAACTAGATCTCACATGCTGCAACTAAGCCTAAATAAATAATCAGGACTTCCCTGGTGGTCCAGTGGTTAAGACTGCATTTTTACTGCAAGGGCGCAAGTTTGATCCCTAATTGGGGAACTAAGATCCCACGCGTCATATGATGTAGAAAAGGGGGAAAAAAAAAAGTGTTGAAAGTGGTTGCTTCTGGGTGTTGAGACTCAAGAAGGACTGTCCCAAAGCTTGCTAAAATGGCATACTGATTATTCTGAATTAAAGTTATTTAAGAAACAACTAATCTAGATAGCATATTAAAAAGCAGAGATATTACTTTGCCAACAAAAGTCCATCTAGTCAAGGTTATGGTTTTTCCTGTGGTCATGTATGGATGTGAGAGTTGGACTGTAAGAAAGCTGAGCACCAAAGAATTGATGTTTTTGCACTGTGGTGTTGGAGACGACTCTTGAGAGTCCCTTGGACTGCAAGGAGATCCAACCAGTCCATCCTAAAGGAGACCAGTCCTGGGTGTTCATTGGCAGAAAAGCTGAAACTCCAGTACTTTGGCCACCTCATGCAAAGAGTTGACTCACTGAAAAAGACCCTGATGCTGGGAGGGATTGGGGGCAGGAGGAAAAGGGGACGACAAAGGATAAGATGGCTGGATGGCATTACTGACTCGATGCACATGAGTTTGGGTGAACTCTGGGAGCTGGAGATGGTCAGGGAGGCCTGGTGTGCTGCAATTCATGGGGTCACAAAGAGTCGGACACAACTGAGTGACTGAACTGAACTGAACTAAACTGAAGAAACAACTGGTGGGAAATAAGATATAAAAAGCAACTCTGACTCCCCTCTGTCCTGCTGAAAATGAGAAATAAATCTCCCATGTGAAGAAATCCTCCCTATAACAGGAAGGTAGAAAGTATCCTTATCTCAAGAATTAGGGAATTCAAGGCTAAGAAAGCTGTGTAAGTAAATTTTGTTACTTTGTTTATTAGCTTGCTACCCCAAGTACAAGCTCTTTTGTTTTGTTAAATCTTCACAAGTAATTGTGTCTTTGTCTAAAATGAAACTAACAGAAGAGGAAGATGAACAAGGATTAACTACATGGGACTGCATGTACTAAGGAAGATGATTATAACGTTTTACAATTTTTTCACTTGAAACATTGCTAATTTTCAAAAGATGTTTTGTTCCTCCAGATTTAAGAAAAACTTCTCCTTTATCTAACTTAGAGCTTATTTGTTCTCTTTTAACAGCCTAGAGTAGTTTGATAAATTTTATCTTTGTAAGCAGAATAGAAATGTTTATCATTTTTCTCCCTGACCGATCCCTCTGCAACTCAGAAAACTCACAGTGATTATTCTTATTTTCATGGCAATATAGCTGCTTCCATAAATTCAATAAGAGTCTACTCGTTTTATAATAGGACACAATTAGAAACATTGATTTTATTGCCAAGGCTTTAGCTGGAATTTCACATCTGAGAATCAACATAGATTCAGATGTGACTAGACAGCTTTGACGAACCAAGATTGACTTTATGGAGCCAATAAAGTCCCTTGGAAAATCAGCCTGCTACCTTGCTTACAGGTTTCCCAGAAACCTTACCAGGTGTGTAAGGAAGATCAGTTCCCAGGCAGGCCCAGAAATCTCAGAATATTTTGGGGACCTCAAGAAGAAAGGAATTCACTCAAATCTATTAATATTGCAGGTGATATCTGATGGCAAATGTTTGGCTTGGCTTCTTAGCCCTGAGAGCTATTAAAAATTTGCTCTGGGACTTCCTTGGTGGTCCATTGGTTGGGAATCTGCCTGCCAATGCAGGGGACGTGGGTTTGATCCCTGGTCTGGGAAGATTCCACATGCTGAGGGGCAGCTGAGCCCATGTGCCACAACTACTGAGCCTATGTGCAAAAGCTACCTAGAGCCTGTGCCCCATAAGAGAAACCACCACAGTGAGAAGCCCATGCACCACAACCAGAGAAAGCCTGTACACAGCAAAAAAGACCCAGGGCAGACCCCCCACACCCGCCCCCTCCGCTGCCAAATAATTAATTAATTGGTTTTTTAAAATGTTCAATTCAAAGATTCCTTATGAAAAGTGCCAGCAAAACAGATTTTTTTTAAAAACCTGTAATCAGTGTTCTTGCAGAACTCATATAAATAGCCATGTCAGATGTATTAAATCTAGACTTATTTTACAAACAAATTAGTCTTAAAGGCTAGCTTTGGTAAAAGTATAAGTGACTTTAGAGAGAAAAATTATGTTTCAGTGGAAACTCCTATACAACACACTTGAAGATATCAGATTCTAGTTTTACTAACTGTCTTCAAGATTTTGTTTTCTACCTACTAACTGGATGGAATCTTTAATTCTTCTAGTATCCTCCAATATCTGGCTACAACTCTTGAAACAGGTTTCAAACTTTTCCTCCCATTCTTTTGACTTGGAATGATTGCCTAAGATTGTCCTTTTTCCTGAAGCCCTGCAGATCGAAGCTAGATGACTTGAAATAAACTTCAAAGAAATCACAGAAATTGCTCATATTTTTAAGCAATCTTCTTCATGTCTGTTGTGCAGGCTGCTCAGAAAGTTTTCCTGAACACTTGATAAGATCATCAGAGATACTTCAAACTGCAAAAGATGCTTCAACTTTTGACATCTAGAAATCTCCTTGACTAGCTGTCTCCTGGGCTCAGAAACTGACTAAAGTTGGCTCCAATCATTAACCTCTGTTTTTCTTTGTTTCCATAGATACATGTCTTCTCAAATACCCAATGCTTGTGCAATGTAGGCCTGACTGGGAGCCCACTTGTATCACCATTTCCTGAAATTAGTTTAACTAAACTGACCTATGCTCAGGACTAAGAACCCGATTCAATGAAATAATAGAAAAATCCATCAGCTCAGCTTTTAATATATGAAACTTCCAGGGAAGTCTTAGAGGAGAAAACAATGGGGGCTCAAGGCAAGCTACCCTCAAAGATACCAAAATGACATATCAATTATTTCAAATTAAAATCAGTCGAGAAACAACTGGCAAAAAGAAAAAAAGTGATACTAAAACACTCTGACCCTCCTCTTTCCCCCTGAAAGTAAGAAAGAAATCTCCCTTGTAAAGGTATCTTCTATATACCAAGAAGGATAGAAAACATCCTCAACACCAAAAGTTAGGGAATTCAAGACTAAGAAAGTTATATAAACAAACTTCGTTACTTCTTCATTTGTCTCCACCCCAAGCACAAGACTCATTGTTTTGTTAAATCTTCACAAATAATTGTTTCCTCTGTGTAAAGATGATATATAAACAGCCTGCTTTGATCACTTTGGGGATCCTATTTCTATGAGACCTCCATACCTATGAATTAATTTTTTTTCTTCTAGTTAATCTGTCTTGTGTCAATTTTATTATTAGAGCAGCCAAAAGACCTCAAGAAGGTTAGTAGGGAAAATTTCCCCTCTCATGGGTAAAGAGAAGCAGATGAGAGAGACTAAATTTTTCTTTGCACATTCCTGTTGAGTTAGTTTACTCTGTAAAGTGTGTGTACCTATAACTTTCATTTTTTAAAAAAATGAAGAGAAAAGGGTACTAGGGAAAAAACCCAAAGCTGCATGCCAATGATAGGATCATACACAAATTCCTTTCACCCCCAGTGTTTTCCCTTCTAAGCTTCCCCTAGGTTTTCTGTTTAATGTCACAATGCCTGCCTCTAAATCCTTCTATTCAATTTCCCTATGGCCTCTCACACATCTTACCTGCTTGCATTTCTTGCTAAGAGTTATGAATCTAGTGCTTTTAAAAGTTCTGTGTACTCAATCTACATCTCTAATTATGACAAAGTTTTTGAGAACTGAAAGCATGTCTTGTTCTTCTTTGAAAACCTAACACCCAATTCCATTCTTGCAATGGTGTGGAGACACATAAATATTTCTTAGTAATTATTTATTGAACATATATTATGTGATATAGTCACTTTATACATGTTATCTAATTTCATGCTAGAACAACTTTGCAAGAGGGTTTTAATAATAGTCATTTTACAGATGAAGTGGGAAAAAGAGGAAAGGCAATAAAATTTTCACCACAACTCTGAGGCTAAGAAATATCACATTTCTTCAGATTAAATTGCTTAAAGAAAGTAGCTATCAAGGGGGCAGGAAATTCTATTTCAGTCATTTCTGGACTCTCTTTCTCCACTCCTATTTCCAGGTGATGCAAAAGTTGGGGGTAGGGACTGTCTTCTACAATATGAAATACTGAAAGAAGGCTGTGGTCCCCACTGATAGGCTCACTGTCCAGGACACCTGGATAATCTTGACCCAGAATTCCTATTATCTCCATTCCCAAGGCAATGGCTTCTAGAGACTTTCCTCCCTAGAGTCTGCTAGGAAACCCCTCACTGGGAGTTAACAAGTAGGGCAGGGGTGGGTTACCTCTTTTGAAAACCACCCAAATCTATTTCCTCCTGCTGTTTCAAGGAATTATTGCCAGTCGTCAGTTCTCTTTCCAATCCCAGCACTCCTCAAAAGCCATTATCTTTCTTTCCTTCCACTCTAGGTGATGGGGCATAGTCCCCTCAATGATTATGCTTTTCCAATCCCACTCCGCCCCCATCCTCCCCCACAGAGAAATACACACAAAGAATGAAGCTAGCCTCTGGCAACATGTGCTTTCCATCAGCAACCCAAGGTCCCTGGGGCAACAGAACACAATGGCTTGGCTACTGTCTTGGAATGGGAAGGAGAAAAAAAAACCCTTAGCAGTGAAAACAAAGTGCAATATTTTTTTTGTAGAGTAAAACAAATCCTGCCTCCAATAGAAAACACATATACACCTATAATATGAAAATAGAAAAGAATTTATACAATTATATCTTTAACATACACAGTTGAATGAATGCTTGTGGGAAAAGGAGATTTTCACTGGAAAAGCAGCAGCTTTTATTAGAAGGACCTGTCTTATCCTCTAGTCCTCTACTATTGCTTTTGAACTACATTCCAAACCCAAGGAAAGAACATGTTTATAAAATCGCAAAGGTCAAGGTCAGTAATGGAAATTGATTTTACATGCTCAGTGGAGTGTTTTTAAAACCATGGAACCATCTAAGGAAAAAGAAAAAAATCTATTTAATTACTTGACAGTCTTTTGTAGTCCATTAAAAAGGCTCTGTAATTGTCTACCTTTCCTGAACCAACTTAACATAAATCCCTCCCATTAAAAAAGCACTTTTTAGAAATTACAGAGAATGTGCCCTTCTAAAGAGGTGAAAACTCCAGAGGATGAACTCAAACCAAGAATAATGATTCCTACATTGAAGACAAGCTGCTTCCTTTAAATGTTTTTAATGAGGCAGAAATTTTCACTGGAAGCGCCTGCCCAATACCTGAGTAGCTGATCCCTTTGAACTTGGTATTTTTCTCCCTTCGTTCTCTGTTTGATGAGATGATGAGGAAGAAATCAATAGCCTTTGCTAAAGGAGCAATTACGGTGCATTTTTGCCTTGATTCTTTTTGAATTTTAGTCTATCTTGATCCACACTAAAAATCTTTTCTCCATTTTTCAAAGCAAATTCATGATCATTTGAAAAATGATTTTACTATGATTAACAATGGACTGTTTTTTAAATTCTTATGATAGAAAATTAAGAAAAAAGGGATTATGTAAATTAGATTTAAGGAGCTGTGTCTCTGAATAATTACTTGGCTATACAAGCAAGTGTGCCTTCCTTGACATGTCAGTGCTCAAATGCATCTCCTGGGACAACTATTCTCCAGGTAGGGAGGCTGGGCTGCAAGTCCTTCTAAAGATCCCTATGTTCATTAGATCATTAATTTAATGAATTCCCTTAATTAAAGATCTTGCATAAGTGTGTAGTCAAGCACTATTGTCTAGAGTTCTAGTAGTCTTTCTATAAGGCCATAATTAATTAATTATGCATTAACTATATAGCATCTATTCTTGGACAATAACTTGGAAACCATGATTAATGGTTTGTGCTACCACTGCTGGTTTGAAACAAATTATATTTCAGGTTGATATATAGTGTCCTCTCCCCATACTAACAAGACTTCACTGTATCATAACTGTTATTTTAAGGTAGGTACTTATCTAAGTCTGGGCTTCCCAGTGGTGCAGTGGTAAAGAATCCACATACCAATGCAAGAGATGCGAGTTCAGTCCCTGGGTTAGGAAGATCCCCTGGAGAAGGAAATGGCAACTCGCTCCAGTATTCTTGCTGAGAAAATCCCATGGACAGAGGAGCCTGGTGGGCTACAGTCCATAGGGTTGCAAAGAGTTGGATATGACTTAGCAACTGAGCATGCACTCATCTGAGATGACTCCTACTATCTTGTCTAAGCAAAAGTTACTTCTCACCTGATTCCTTCCCTTGCAGTCTGACTCAGTGATAGTTGCTTGCTTCAGCTGGTCCTAAACCTACAAGAGAGTTGCCATTTTTCTTCTTTCAGACTGATTTCCAGGTGTTTTTTTTTTTTAACATAAACTTCAAAAATTCTATTTTTATTTTGAAATTCATTTATTTGCTTCTAAGAGACCCACCTCAGATGATTAACTGTGACCTTCCATAAGGTTTTAAATTACTAGGTTTTTAAGTTTTCTTTTCCATCTATCGTAGGCTGATAAATGGGAACACAAAATATATCCATACCCTAATCCCTGCAACCTGTAAATGCTACCTTATTTGGAAAAGAATTTGATGTCCTTAAATAAGGATTTTGAGATAGGCGATTGTCCTAAACTATCTGAGTGACTCCTCAGTGCTATCACAGATATGTAACTGAGCAGGGGATGGATCCCTCCCCTGTCGGAGCTTCTCTCTGAAGTACCAAGATAACAGTATCTGGTGCACATTTCCTGAGTTATCTTACAGATGCTAAAACTCCCACCACGTGAAATACATTAACTACTTGATGACCATGAGCACATAGCTCTTAGATCTATTGGGGCCTAAGGATTGATAATGTTAGCCCCTGTGACATTGTCTTATTACCTTGCCATCAACCAGTCAGATGACTGAGCATGAGCTTGTCATATACCGTGTAACTCCCCTCCTTTCAGTTCAGTTCAGTTCAGTTCAGTCGCTCAGTTGTGTCCAACTCTTTGCAACCCCATGAATCACAGCACGCCAGGCCTCCCTGTCCATCACCATCTCCCGGAGTTCACTCAGACTCATGTGCATCAAGTCCGTGATACCATCCAGCCATCTCATCCTCTGTCGTCCCCTTCTCCTCCTGCCCCCATCCCTCCCAGCATCAGACTCTTTTCCAAAGAGTCAACTCTTCCCATGAGGTGGCCAGAGTACTGGAGATTCAGCTTTAGCATCATTCCTTCCAAAGAAATCCCAGGGCTGATCTCCTTCAGAATGGACTGGTTGGATCTCCTTGTAGTCAAAGGGACTCTCAAGAGTCTTCTCCAACACCCCAGTTCAAAAGCATCAGTTCTTCAGCGCTCAGCTTTCTTCACAGTCCAACTCTCACATCCATACATGACCACTGGAAAAACCCTAGCCTTGACTAGATGGACCTTTGTTGGCAAAGTAATGTCTCTGCTTTTCAATGTGGTCCACTGGAGAAGGGAATGGCAAACCACTTCAGTATTCTGGCCTTGAGAACCCCATGAGCAGTGTGAAAAGGCAAAGAGAGAGGATACTGAAAGAGGAACTTCCCAGGTCAGTAGGTGCCCAGTATGCTACTGGAGATTAGTGGAGAAATAACTCCAGAAAGAATGAAGAGATGGAGCCAAAGCAAAAACAATACCCAGTTGTAGATGGGACTGGTGATAGAAGCAAGGTCCAATGCTGTAAAGAGCAATATTGCATAGGAACCTGGAATGTCAGGTCATAAAGAGGAGAGAAGTAACTTACTTAGGAAAAAAATACCTAAACTTCTAGAAAACCATTAGAATATTACAGATAACTTAGTATAAGGAAAATTAATTATGAGCTGTATTGTTTTGAAAGAACACAATCAACCATTAAAATAATTCAAAAATGTGAGTAAGGTTAATTACCTTACTTTTGCCAACACATTTTTAAATGAAGGACTTTTAATCCTTTCAAAAACATGTTCAAAACATATTTGTTTAATTTAATACTATGTGTAGTGGACCCTCAACTTCTGTACAATGAGTAAAAACCACTATATTATATCTTAAATTGAAAGCTCACCGCAGCCACTATTGATTTCAGCTGCTAAAATTAGAGTCTGCTATTTTCAACTTTCTCCCTGTTATATTAGAATTTGCCTTGTTCTGAAACCAGTAAGAGGCTTTTTACTTACTTTCTACTGTAGGGAAGGATTTCAGTAGGTTCCATGGCTTTTAGTCAAGTATCACTTTATTTTTCAGCAAACAATGCAGACTTGTGGGAATCATCCCATAATTTCACTGCAGGAAAATCTAAGACCTGGGAATGTCACACATACACAAACATTTTAGAAGGTTGTGCTGATCTTCATAAAAAGAGTGAAATTCTACTAGTTTAACACCTTGTAAATATTCTGCTTTGGAGGTTTTCTCCAACCAAGAGAGAAGGCTTTCCAATTTACTGTAATATTTCCTAAATGGTGTATATGTATATATTAACATAAATACACGTTTAAAAAGTTTGCATGTGTATGTATGAATATGTACAATTAGGACTTTATGTCCATGGAATTTATTTCTTTGTTCAAATCACACTGATTCATATGTAGCCATAAAATCTACAACACATTTTTAAGTGAGTTCTCTCGGCCCTAATTTTCTCTTGGAAGAGCTAAAGCGTATATCTTGAAAGGAGTTATCAGCAGGACTAACTAAGGTAACAGGTATAAAATACCTAGTTAGTGCCTGAGTGAGTAGGTGCTTAATAATGGCTTGATTTTTTTCCCTTCCGTCTTTCCTATCCTTTACTTTTACAAAATTTCTGGCCCAAATCATGCTTAAACTACCGTGGCGTTGCTTCTTTCATTTCTAAAATCACCATGTAATTTACTCTCACTTTTAATCAAAAGCAGACAAGTAAATTTCATAATACTGTTTCTGAGATTTTCCAGTTGTGAACATGATGAGCTGCCCTAAAGATAACTTCCCTGGTGGTGCAGTGGTTAAGAATCTGCCTTACAATGCAGAGGACATGGGTTCAATCCCCAGCTGGGAGACTAAGATCCCACATACAGCAAAGCAACAAAACCAGCCCTGCTGCAACTAGGAAAGCCCAGGTAGCATAACTAGAGAGTCCATGTGCCTCAACAAAATATCCTGCGTGACCCAAGGAAGACCTGATGCATTTAAATACATAAACATTTTGGGCTTCCCTGATAGCTCAGTTGGTAAAGAATCCTCCTGCAATGCAGGAGACCCCCATTCAATTCCTGGGTCAGGAAGAATCCCTGGAGAAGGAATAGGCTACCCACTGCAGTGTTCTTGGACTTACCTTGTGGCTGAGCTGGTAAAGAATCCACCCGCAGTGCAGGAAACCTGGGTTTGATCCCTGGATTGGGAAGGTTCTCTGGAGAAGGGAAAGTCTACCCACCCCAGTATTCTGTCCTGGAGAATTCTATGGACTGAATAGTCCATGGGGTTGCCAAGAGTCAGATAGGACTGAGCTAATTTCACTTTCACCCTAAAGATAGGCATTAATATCAATATAAAAATGAAATTATGAAGTGAACATATTTTTTATGTTCATTTTTATTGCATTTATGAAAATAGTGTATATATCATGTATATTAATGGATGAGAGTTTTGCTAAAATAACAAATAACTTCATGGTGTTTCCTCTTTGGACACTGATGAAGATGGGCTACAACTTTTACTTAAACTACCGTCATGTGGAGACCTTTGTGTTCTGCTTCTCTCTGCTAAGTTGTCATGTTCGTTTATCTCCATTGGCATCTCGAGTATAGTAAGATGGTCTTCGTTATAACCCTCTGCTCTTCAAAAATATGAAGACTTTATTGCATGTCTCAACTCTGTTGGCTGTCAGGCCCTGTAGACTTTTCCTTGTCTTCCAAGACTTTTTGCTTTGTACTTAAGGTTTGGAATTATTTGTAGCTAAAGCTGATGAAATTAGTCTAGAGCTTAAAACTGGTTTCACCTAGGCATGGCTACTGGGCATGGCCACTGATATGCAAAACTTTAGTTTGCTTTGAGGCTTTTGCTGTATTGAATCCCACAGTTGGTCTGCTGAATTGTTGGAGGGCAGACAATATATGCTTAAAATCTTTGTAATAATAAACTTTATAGTTGGACATTTCTGGGAAATCTCCTCCAGGCAAATAACAGGTCTGGGACTAAAAGTTGGACATAGCAGAGATGTCTGTAGCTGGAGTTGTCTTCATCCAGCATTGCCGTGACATCTGAAACAGGTCCTCTGTGTGAGGAAGCAGTTCATATAATTCCACCATATCTGACTTACCATGTTAGTTAGAAGGAACCTCAGTTAAAACCAGCAAACATAAAGTGTAGTTTATCCAATAGGAAGTTTTTCTGGGCTGAATATAAACATTTTCTCCTTACAGTACTGAAAATCTGCTATTTGTCCCACATCCGTATTGCTTTTACATGTCTGTGTGCTTAACTGCTCAGTCGTGTCTGATTCTTTGTGACCCCATGGACTACAGTTCGCCAGGCTCTTCTGTCCATGGGGATTCTCCAGGCAAGAATACTGGAGTCAGTTGCCATGCCCTCCTCTAGGGCATCTTCCCAACCCAGGGATTAAACCCAGGTCTCCAGCATTGCAGGCAGGTTCTTTACTGCATGAGCCACAAGGGAAGCCCAAGATTGGAGTGGATAGCCTATCCTTCTGGAGGGGATCATCCCAGCCAAGGAACTGAACTGGAGTCTCCTGCATTGCAAGTGGATTCTTTACCAGCTGAGCTATCAGAGAAGCCCATTGCTTTTATATTCCATTTCATTTATTGGCTTTTGGCTATATCTTTAAAATTTCTATTTTATTGTGGTTAAGTACACATAACACAAAATCTACCCTCTTAATAGCTTTTAAAGAATACAGTACAATATTGTTAACCACAGACATGATGTTGTACAGCCGATCTTTAGAATTTGTCTTGCATTACTGAAACTTGATCTTCAGTAGCAGCTCCCCATGTTCTGTGCCCCATCCCTGGCAAGCATCATTCTACTCTCTGCTTCTATTGAGTTTGACTATTTTGGATAATTTATATAAGTGTAATTAGACAGTATTGATCCTTTTGTGACTGGTTTATTTCACTTAGCAGATTGTCCTCCAGATTCAGCCTTATTGTTGTAAATGGCAAGATTTCCTTCTTTCTATGGCTGAATAATATTTCTTTGTTGATGCCACATTTTCTTTATTGATTCATCCTTTAATGGACATTTAGGTTGTTTTCACATCTTGGCTACTCTGAATAATGCTACAGTGAACATGGGAGTGCTAATATCTCTTTGAGATTCTGATTTCAAATCAGACTATTATTGGGAAAAAAAGACCAGTGTTTTCATGGATATGCAGAAATTGGAATCATTTTATACTGTGGATGGAATTATAAAATGATGTATTTACTTTAGAAAACAATGTGGAGGTTCTTAAAAAAATATAAATAGAATTACTATATGATCTAGCAATCCTTTGTCCTTTTCACTGGATAACAGCACATTCATTTCAGTATATAACCTTGATGCTAGGCATGAGCATGTCATAAAGCTTGGCCAAGTTCATAGTCCTTTCATTCAGCTGCAGGGAGAAACATTAGAGCTAATTAGAGCTAATGAGAGAACTTCCTGGATTTCTTTTCAATTATTCTTTGAATAGAGAAGCTCTCTTTCCATGGTTGTGTCTGATAAAGTAAAATGAAATTCTGTGGTTGTTGACCATTATCTTTACCAACTTGCCATTAGTAAGAGAGAGCTTGTCTGAGAATGGAGTGAACAGAAGAGAAAGCAAGATGTATGTGAATCTGTGGATTTTCCCATGCCTGGTATTTTCACATCTAATTAAGTGTCCTAATGTTCATTTTAATTGGGGAGTGGCATCTTATCCTATTGGTGTGCCATAATTTATCAATGGCCTATTATTTAATATATTGTCTGAGAATAGCCATCATGTGTATAGGTGTTCGGTACTTTCAAAAGATAGACAGGTGGCATTGGTTATTCAAAGTATGTAAAAATTTTCTAAGACTCTTCATATGGTAGGCAGTGCATTTACTGTGGACTTCCCAGGTGGCTCACGGTAAAGAATCCACCTGCAATGCAAGAGACATGGGTTCAATTGCTGAGTTGGGAAGCTCCTCTGGAGGAGGAGATGGCAACCCAGTCCAGTAATCTTCCTCGGAAATTCCTGTGATCAGAGAAGCCTCATGGGCTATAGTTCATGGGGCCACAAAGAGTCTGACACAACTGATCATGCACTCACAATACATTTACTATGTTCATTTTTGCTCAGGCATTCTGTTTAAGGATTTTGATGTATGTTCCCTGATCAGAATGTTGACAAACTGTTATGAATAAGTTTAAACATAGATTGAATGAATTTTTTTCTTATAAATGTTAAGAAACAGGAATTGATTTTAATGTAGTGTTAAATAATCCAAAAAGCTGATGTGTTGCACAGCAGCATGGGGGCTAAGTGGGATCTTCAGGCATCTCTGTCTTGTGTGATAGGCTTTTGTGCTTAGAAAGGTCTCAGCACAGTGGACAACCTGAGCACGTTTACATAGTGTATATTACATGTTATAGACCCTTGAAAGTGAAAAAGCTGGCTAGCCTTGTCTGAGTGTACCAGCCTGTCTGACTCCACCCTCTTGATCACTGCACTCCTTTTCCCCTAAGAGTGGAGGGTGTGTGTGTGTGCGCACACCCGTGCATACACATGTGCACATGTGCTCAGTCCTGTCAGACTCTTTGTGACCGTGTAGACTATAGCCCACCAGGCTCCTCTGTCCATGGGATTTCCCAGGCAAGAATACTGGAGTGTTTTCCGTTTCCTTCTTCAGAGGATCTTCCTGAGCCAGGAATCGAAACTGTCTCTTGTGTCTCCTGCATTGGCAAGTAGATTCTTTACCACTGTCTTACCTGGGAAGCCCAAGAGTAGAGAGATAATGTCAATAAAGCTCAAGGTACATATAACCACCACCTTTCCCAACACATATGCTCAAAGTGTGATGAGAGTTAGGCCTACCTGCTGTCATTTTGAGTTTCACTAACCTGGCTCTCAGGGAGGCCTCCCTATGACAATTTTATTTCTTCCCCTCAGCCACTGCCCTTTCCAAGTTCATAGCTCTTGCCTCTCTGTCACCTACTCACATCCTGAACTATTCCCTTGCAAAGCTAACCAACTTCTAGTTGAAGAGGCAATGCTAACTGCATTTATATAAGTGTGGAAAATGGGTTTATTATTGTTGATACCTTCTAATTGTAAAAAATGTAAAAATGAATGTTTTAGTAGAGGAAATTACAATAACTTTGCAAAAAAAAAAAAGGAAAGAAAAGAAAGCTTGTTCTTACAATAGCTGTTCCATATACTATCTGTAGGATGTTTGTTGAATTACTTAATACTTCCCGAGTCTTCGTCAGCTTTTGCAATGAAGGAGACCAGCAGAGAAAGAAGTCTCTTTCAGATACCTAGAAAGGGTATTGATTTTCCAATAACAAATACATCAGATTATTGCTGTTCTTTACATGCCCTGAGGCCCATGAGTAGGCTGGGGAAAAGAAACATCAGTGCAGAAGGAATTTGAGAATATAGAGAAAAGTTCGAACAGCCCAAGGTGACAATCCTAACAAAATAGAGATGCTGGAATAGAAGTACTCTTTTCATTATATTCCTCTGTATTTTCATTCCTACCTCTTTTTCTGCATGAGGATTTAAGTAAAATCATATAGACAAAAACCCAAAAAAGTCCTGAAATTAAAAAAAAAATTCAGGAGATAAATTGAAGGAGAAGATGGCCAGTTTGATATCATAATTAATGGCCAGTATGACATAGTGGAATAAATAATTTACAACTCTTAACAAAAATATAATATGTTGAGAATTAGGAAACTAAATAAAACAAACATGAAGGATAGATTAGGGGAACTAATGTGTACATTTAAGTCTGAATTTGGCAATAAAGAGTTCATGATCTGAACCACCATCAGCTCCCAGTCTTGTTTTTGCTGACTGTATAGAGTTTCTCCAAATTTGGCTGCAAAGAATATAATCAATCTGATTTTGGTGTTGACTATCTGGTGATGTCCATGTGTAGAGTGTTCTCTTGTGTTGGAAGATAGTATTTGCTATGATGAGTGTATTTTGTTGACAACACTCCATTAGCTTTTTCCCTGTTTCATTCTGTACTCCAAGGCCAAATTTGCCTGTTACTCTAGGTATTTCTTGACTTCCTGCTTTTGCATTCCAGTCCCTTATAATGAAAAGGACATCTTTTTGGGGTGTTAGTTTTAGAAGGTCTTACAGGTCTTCACAGAACCATTCAACTTCAGCTTCTTCAGCGTTACTGGTTGGGGCATAGACTTGGATTACTGTGATATTGAATGGTTTGCCTTGGAAATGAACAGAGATCATTCTGTTGTTTTTGAGATTGCATCCAAGTATTGCATTTTAGACTCCTTTGGAGACTATGAAAGAAAGTAGGGAAAACCACTAGGCCATTCAGGTATGACCTAAATCAAATCTCTTATGATTATACAGTGGATGTGAGAAATAGATTTAAGGGACTAGATCTGATAGAGTGCTTGATGAACTATGGACAGAGGTTCGTAACATTTTACAGGAGACAGGGATCAAGACCATCCCCATGGAAAAGAAATGCAAAAAGCAAAATGGCTGTCTGGGGAGACCTTACAAATAGCTGTGAAAAGAAGAGAGGTGAAAAGCAAAGGAGAAAAGGAAAAATATAAGCATCTGAATGCAGAGTTCCAAAGAATAGCAAGGAGAGATAAGAAAGCCTTTCTCAGTGATCAATGTGAAGAAATAGAGGAAAACAATAGAATGGGAAACACTTGAGATCTCTTCAAGAAAATCAGAGATACCAAGGGAACATTTCATGCAAAGATGGACTCAATAAAGGACAGAACTGGTATGGGCCTAACAGAAGCAGGAGATATTAAAGAAGAGGTGGAAGAATACACAGAAGAACTATACAAAAAAGATCTTCACAACCCAGATAATCATGATGGTATGATCACTTACCTAGAGTCAGACATTCTGGAATGTGAAGTCAAGTGGGCCTTAAGAAACATCACTATGAACAAAGCTAGTGGAGATGATGGAATTCCAGTTGAGCTGTTTCAAATCCTAAAAGATGATGCTGTGAAAGTGCTGCACTCAATATGCCAGCAAATTTGGAAAACTATAGACTGCCTGAAGAACTATGGATGGAAGTTGGTGATATTATACAGGAGGAAGTGATTAAGACAGCCCCCATGGAAAAGAAATGCAAAAAAGCAAAATGGCTATCTGAGGAGGCCTTACAAATAGCTTTGAAAAGAAGAGAAATGAAAGGCAAAGGAGAAAAGGAAAGATGTACCCATTTGAATGCAGAGTTCCAAAGAATAGCAAGGAGAGATAAGAAAGCCTTCCTCACTGATCAGTGCAAAGAAATAGAGGAAAACAATAGAATGGGAAAGACTAGAGCTCTCTTCAAGAAAATTAGAGATACCAAGGGAACTTTTCATCCAAAGAGGAGCACAATAAAGGGCAGAAATGGTATGAGCCTAAGAGAAGCAAATGATATTAAGAAGAGGTGGCAAGAATACACAGATGAACTATACAAAAAAAAAAAAAAAAAATCCATGACCCAGACAATCACGATGGTGTAATCACTCACCTAGAGCCAGACATCCTGAAAGGCAAAGTCAAGTGAGCTTTAGGAAGCATCACTATGAACAAAATTAGTGAAGGTGATGGAATTGCAGTTGAGCTATTTTGAATCCTAAAAGATGATGCTGTGAAAGTGCTGCACTCAGTATGTCAGCATATTTGGAAAACTCAGCAATGGCCACATGACTGGAAAAGGTCAATTTTCATTCTAATACAAAAGAAAGGCAATGCCAAAGAATGCTGAAATGACTGCACAATTGCACTCATCTCATATGCTAGCAAAGGAATGCTCAAAATTTTCCAAGCCAGGCTTCAACAGTACATGAACTATAAAATTCCAGATGTTCAAGCTGAATTTAGAAAAGGCAGAGGATCCAAAGATCAAGTTGTCAACATCTGCTGGATCATTGAAAAAGCAAGAGAGTTCCAGAAGAACATCTATTTCTGCTTTATTGACTATGCCAAAGACTTTGACTGTGTGGATCACAACAAACTGTGGAAAATTCTGAAAGAGATGTGGATACCAGAACACCTGACCTGTCTCCTCAGAAATCTGTATGCAGGTCAAGAACAACAGTTAGAACTGGTCATGGAACAACAGACTGTTGTTCCAAATAGGGAAAGGAGTACATCAAGGCTGTATATTGTCACCCTGCTTATTTAACTTATGTGCAGAGTACATATGAGAAATGCTGGGTTGGATGAAGCACAAGCTGGAATCAAGATTGCTGAGAGAAGTATCAGTAACCTCAGATATGCAGATGACACCACCTTTAGGGCAGAAAGTGAAGAAGAACTAAAGAGCCTCTTGATGAAAGAGAAAGAAGAGAGTGAAAAGTTGGCTTAAAGCTCAATATTCAGAAAACGAAGATCATGGCATCTGGTCCCATTACTTCATGGCAAATAGATGGGGAAACAGTGGAAACAGTGACAGACTTTATTTTGGGGGACTCCAAAATTACTGCTGATGGTGATTGCAGCCATGAAATTAAAAGACGCTTGTTCCTTAGTAGAAAAGTTATGATCACTCTAGAGAGCTTATAAAAAGCAGACATTACTTTGTCAACAAAGGTCCATCTAGTCAAAACTATGATTTTCCCAGTAGTCATGTATGGATGTGAGAGTTGGACTGCAGAGAAAGCTGAGTGCTAAAGAACTGATGCTTTTGAACTGTGATATTGGAGAAGACTCTTTAGAGTCCCTTGAACAGCAAGGTTATTCAATCAGTCCACCCTAAAGGAAATCAGTCCGGAATATTCATCGGAAGGACTAATGTTGAAGCTGAAACTCCAATACTTTGGCTACCTGAAGGGAAGAACTGACTCATTGGAAAGAACCCTGATGCTGGGAAAGATTGAAGGCAGGAGGAGAAGGAGATGACAGAGGATGAGATGGTCGGATGACATCACTGACTCAATGGACATGTTTGAGTAAACTCCAGGAGTTGGTGATGGACAGGGAGGCTTGGCATGCTAATCCATAGCATCACAAAGAGTTGGACACGACTGAGTGACTGAACTGAACTGAGCTGTTGGTTATCTATTTTATATATAGTAGCATGTACATATTAACCACAGTCTCCTAATTTATTGCTCTATCACTGCTTTCTCCTTTGGTACACATAAGTTTGTTTTATATTTCGGTGGGTCTATTTATGTTTTGTAAATAATTTCATTTGTATCTCTTTTTTATGTCAGATATAATTGTGCATGTTTATTTCAGTCAATAAATCAGAGAGCTTGACTAAACTAGCATAAATTTATAGTCAAACTAAGAGAGCAAAGACCTAGAAGAATAGAAGATTGTGATGAGGGAGTGGGATGTGAGAGTTCTAAGTTCCAGAAATGGAAAAGGGTCTCACAGACAATGAGAAGCTCTGGGATACTGCAATGAAAGGTGGAAGAAAGGTAGTATAGGAGACAAGTGTGGGAGAGGAGCAAGTAGGGGTACGAGACTAAAAGATTAAAAACTACTATACTATGTATTTAAAAAAAAAATTGGGGCTTCCCTGGTGGATCAGAGGGTAAAGCGTCTGCCTGCAATGCGTGAGACCTGGGTTTGATCCCTGGGTGAGGACAATCCCCTGGAGCAGGGAATGACAACCCACTCCAGTATTCTTGCCTGGAAAACCCCATGGACAGAGAAGCCTGGTGGGCTACAGTCCATGGACAGACAGAAAATGAACTCATGGTTGCTGGAGGGAATGGATAGTTTAGGGATTTGGGGGAGGTCATGAACACACTGCTATATTTAAAATGGATAACCAACAAAGATCTACTGAACAGCACATGGAACTCTGCTCAATGTTATATGGTAGCCTGGATGGGAGGGAGTTTGGGGTAGAATGGATACATGTGTACGTATGGCCAAATCCCTTCATTGTTCACTTCAAACTACCACATCACTGTTAATCAGCTACACCCCAATACAAAATAAAAAGGTTAAAGTTACAAAAGATAATTCATAAGCAATGAGGATATATTGCAAAGGGAAAGGTCATGAACACACTGCTATATTTAAAATGGAAACCAACAAAGATCTACTGAACAGCACATGGAACTCTGCTCAATGTTATATGGTAGCCTGGATGGGAGGGAGTTTGGGGTAGAATGGATACATGTGTACGTATGGCCAAATCCCTTCATTGTTCACTTCAAACTACCACATCACTGTTAATCAGCTACACCCCAATACAAAATAAAAAGGTTAAAGTTACAAAAGATAATTCATAAGCAATGAGGATATATTGCAAAGGGAAATATAGTAATTATTTTATTAATTTTAAATGGAGTATTGTCTACAAAATATTGACTCACTTTGTCATTCACCTGAAACTAATACTGTAAATCAGCTATACTTCAACTAAAAATAAACATAAAATAGTTTGTTTAGCAAAAAAAAAAAAAAAAAAGGTTTTAGAACAGTGAATATAATATCTTACCATTGTCTATTTCTAAAAACAAGTAACTTATAAATATGCATGTATATTCATATATATACATATGATTATTTTTCATAAAATATTTCTGGAAGAATATTGAAAATTTGGTGATAATAATTGCTTCCAGAGAGGGGTACTGGAATACTGAAAGACATGGGGAGAAGATAATTTCCATTTGTCAGTTTTTGATGAGTAGCCACTTGTAGAGTCCTCATGAATCATGGAAGTGATCTGATGACTTGAGGCAGGGTGGTGGGGTTAGTGTTGTGCATCATACCAGATAACTCAAAGAGAGGGGGCTTTCTGGATATGATTGGGGAGTTGAGGTTTGAAAGTTACAAACCTTGGGTCTAGGTCAATATCACCCACTATTTCCGAGATGCAAATGAAGAGAAAATGGCTAGCATCTTTAGGGAAAGCTGCCTGAGTGATGACATCAAGGAAAAGCCAAGTTTACATTAGGACAAGAACACAGCGAGTTCTGAGAAGAGACTGAGGATTTTGTGGAAATGGAATAAGATTTCAGGAGAGCAAGAGAAAGGGTTGTGAGAGAGGTCATCAGTGGGAAGCAATGAGAAGATGACTTAGAGGAAAAAAAAAAAAAAAACACACAAAGCATAAAGGAGAAGAAAATTAGAAAGCAATGCCTGATGGGCCTGAATTCTAGACCTGAGGGCAACAGTCATGAGAGGCATGAAGGAAATTAGCAGTTCACAAGGTTCTATGATTTCATCAATGTCAGTTTGGGCAAGAGTCCCAGGTGACCCAAAAGTGTTAGCTGGTGACTCAGTCTGTAAGTGCTGTGATTGGCACTGGCTAGAACCCATATGCTCTCAACCATCAGGCTCTGGCATTTATTCAACAGGCTCTCTACAGTGTCTCTGATAGAAATTCAGTAAAAAATGGTTTCTGTGCAGTCACAAAACTCAACCCTAAGTAGCAATGACTACCCACATGGGGGCCTTTCCCTCAACTGCATCATCAACCTGATATTTCACCTTCTGATCTATTTTTCCAACATTCCAGTCACCCCCTATAACTGAACTTATGTGTGGAATTTAAAAAACAAAACTCCTAGAAACAGAGGAGACTGGTGGTTGCCAGGGGTGGAGGTTGGGGGGTGCAAACGGGTGAAGCTGGTCAAAGACACAAACTTCCAGTTATAGGATGAATGAGTTCTGGAAATCTAATGTCCAGCATGGTGACTACAGTTAACAATACCATATTGTATACATGCAAGTTGCTAAGAGAACTTAACAGTTCTTCAGTTTTGTTCAGTTCAGTCGCTCAGTCGTGTCTGACTCTTTGCAACCCCATGAATCGCAGCGAGCCAGGCCTCCCTGTCCATTACCAACTTCCGGAGTTCACTCAGACTCACATCCATCAAGTCAGGGATGCCATCCAGCCATCTCATCCTCTGTTGTCCCCTTCTCCTCCTGCCCCCAATCCCTCCCAGCATCAGAGTCTTTTCTAATGAGTCAGTTCTTACTACATATCAAAAAAAAAAAAAAAAAAGTAGCTGTGTGAGATGACAGATATATTCACTAATCTTATTAACAAACATGGTATTCATTACACAATATATATGTTTATCAAATCATCCTTTATATACCTTAAAGTTACACATGCTACATGTCAATCATATCTTAAGAGTGAAGTTAAAGTCACTCAGTCATGCCACTATGCGACCTCATGGACAGTGCATGGAATTCTCCAGCCCACATTATTGGAGTGGGTAGCCATTTCCTTCTCCAGGGGATCTTCCCAACCCAGAGATCGAACCTAGATCTACCATACTGAACACAGATTCTTTACCAGCTAAACCACCAGGGAGGCAGCTCTGTCTTAACAGAGCTAGGAGGAAGTTACTGGACACGCTTTAAAAACAAACAAACAACAACAACAGATAAGATCAGTTCAGTTCAGTTCAGTCGCTCAGTCGTGTCCGACTCTTTGCAACCCCACAAACTGCAGCACACCAGCCCTCCCTGTTCATCACCATCTCCTGGAGTCACTCAGACTCACGTCCATCACGTCAGTAATGCAATCCAGCCATCTCATCCTCTGTCGTTCCCTTCCCCTCCAGCGCTCAATCCCTCCCAGCATCAGAGTCTTTTCCAGTGAGTCAACTCTTTGCATGAGGTGGCCAAAGTACTGGAGCTTCAGCTTCAGCATCATTCCCTCCAAAGAAATCCCAGGGTTGATCTCCTTCAGAATGTACTGGTTGGATCTCCTTGCAGTCCAAGGGACTCTCAAGAGTCTTCTCCAACACCACAGTTTAAAAGCATCAATTCTTCAGCCCTCACCCTTCTTCACAGTCCAACTCTCACATCCATACATGGCCACTGGAAACATAGCCCTGACTAGACGGACCTTAGTCGGCTAAGTAATGTCTCTGCTTTTGAATATACTATCTAGGTTGGTCATAACTTTTCTTCCAAGGGCTAAGCGTGTTCTAATTTCATGGCTGCAGTCACCATTCGCAGTGATTTTGGAGCCCCAAAAAATAAAGTCTGACACTGTTTCCACTGTTTCCCCATCTATTTCCAATGAAGTGATGGGACCAGATGCCATGATCTTCATTTTCTGGATGTTGAGCTTT
>SJYC01080891.1:0-18972 GCA_006408675.1 Madoqua kirkii | reverse complement strand
AATACTTTATAAAACCAGATAGCCTCGGTAAAACTCTGTTTAAGGAATAACTTCAGTCAGCAATCCAAAAATGGGAACTTTATAATATTTTTTAAATTAAAAGAAAAGCAACAACAAAAATAAAATTGGTAAGAGGAAATACTAACCTTAAGTCCTATGATAAAAATGAAATAGGAAGCATAAGAAAAAGCAGAAGTATTTTTTATTTGAGTTTTCAAGAAAATCAATAAAACCCTATTGAAGAAAAGAAAAAAGAGAATGGCATTTACATACTTAAAATATGTAAATAAATCTACCCAGACAGAAGAGATTAATAACTTAAGGAAACACTCTATGCAATATAAAAAAACAATCCTGAGAAAAATTTAGACTTCCATATATGTATAGAGACACAGTTGCAAAGACCTAATGAAGTAAGATAGGAAATTTGGAAGATATAAAAAGGACATACTTGGGTATAAAACAAAATTTTATGGCAAAAAAGTATTGTAAATGAACTCAAAGGGGGAAATATAGATTTGTATAACTTTTTTTCCTTACAGAAACATTTTTTGAGCATGAGGAAAGCATGGAAGGATATATATCCCAGGCTATTACTACTGGACACATGCTGATAGGGAAAAGGTGGACTGTGTTCAGGGGATGGGAAAGTTGAAGGCTTCCCAGGTAGCGCTAGTGATAAAGAACCTGCCTGCCAATGCAGGAGACATGAGACAGGGGTTGGATTCCTGGATCCGGAAGATCCCCTGGAGAAGGAAATGGCACCACTCCAGTATTCTTGCCTGGGAAATCCCATGGGTAGAGGAGCCTGGCAAGCTACTGTCCATGGGGTCACAACGTCGGACACAACTGAAGTGACTTAGCACATACGCAAGAGTAAAAAGAAGTAAGAAAAAAAAAAAAAGTAAAATGCCAATATATGCAGCAACAACAACAGACTATAGGTTAATTTAAAACCCGTGAATTCTGAACAATGAAGTCCTTGATTCAAACAAGTATCTTGTTCAGTCGCTAAGTCTTGTCTGACTTTTTGCGACTCTGTGGACTGCAGCATGCCAGGCTTCCTTGTCCTCCGCTGTCTCTGGAAGTTTGCTCAAATTATGTCCATTGAATCAGTGATGCTATCTAACGTCTCATCTCATTGACAGGTGAATTCTTTACCACTGAGCCACCAGGAAAGCCCAGCAAGTATTAATACCTACTCTAGCAAAAACTGGAGAGAACAAGTATGAGAAAAACTATCTAAAACCTAAAATTACTTCTTTAGCCACATTGTTTTGGGGGAAATTTATTGGAACCTCTAATCACAACTCATTGTGAATTCTTTGTAAAATATATATTTATATAAAATTGTCATTGAAAACTGTAATTCATTGATCAGTCCTCCAAAAAGTACCTTGTATAGCCTATGAACTTAATAACCAGTTTCCCTTCTCTTGAAACCTCAATTTTACTTTCTATGAAGCTATTCTCTTATCAAATTTTAAGCAGGTTTTACAGTTTCACTAATGGTGTATTTTTGAAGTGGTAGTGGCCCCATTAACTGCTTAAGAGCCCAGCTAATATCAAACTGAACATATTTTGCTATCAAGCAATAACGGGTTTCTTAAGAAAAATCATGATATTACAGCTAAATCTTGGGATAGAAGAAACCTTGACTTATCTTTTTGTGGGAAAGAATCTTTTCAAATTTATATTTCAAGGTTAGTAGCATAGAGTGGCATTTGTTACGATGAACACAAATCAACATCATATATCAGTTTGACATATAAAGTCAATAGCACATTTCTAAAATAGAGACACTGTGTATTAGTAGAGGCACAGAAAACCTAACTTGGTCCTGGCTCCCTCACCTACTGACCTGAGGTCTAGGATATATTACTGAATTTCTCTGAGTCTCAATTTACACAACAGAATCATCACGGTTGTTCTACCTACCTAGAGGGGTTTTGTTGTGACAGTCAATGACTACTTTATGTAATAGGGCTCTGTAAGCAAGAACACACCAAGTATGTGGTGAATAGCTCTTTTTCTCCTTTGTGGAAGGATTTTATTCAGTCTTTTCTGTTAGATATTAGATTTTATTTGCCCTTTTCTCATACTGTTCATGGGGTTCTCAAGGCAAGAATAATGAAGTGGTTTGCCATTCCCTTCTCCAGTAGATCATGTTTTGTCACTGGAAAAGACTCTAATGCTGGGAAAGATTGAAGGCAGGAGAAAGGGATGACAGAGGATGAGATGGTTTGATGGCATCACCAACTCGATGGACATGAGTTTGAACAAGCTCCAGAAGTTGGTGGTGGACAAGGAAGTCTGGCATGCTGCAATCCACGGGGTTGCAATAAGTTGGACACAACTGAGTGACTGAACTGGCTGACCTTTTCTGGATGCATGTAGGAAGAAACTTATCTGTGGTACAAAATCTGAATCTCCAGAGATGATGTTTGAATAATAATAAAAAAAGATTATTTTATTCTTGTCCTTAGCATAATAGAAGTACCATAATAGGGAGATCTATAATTAGATTGAATCCTGAAACATGTACTTAAAATACAAAATGAAGTTAATCTACTTGGAACCACTTAAATTTTTGAAAATGTGATTTCATGTAATGACTAAGGACATAATTTTCATGTAGCAATAGATGCCATATAGCCTTCTGGAGGAGATGATGTAAAGGTGTAATAAAATATTACATTCTTCCTAATGATATTTTTCAACCTCAATATATTATGTAATTCTAAGTGATTACTACAAGTAGATGTTTACTGGTACTACAGAAATTCTATTTTTGTTATAAAGGAAAGTACTTGTACTCAGCACTCCAACATTATGTCTTGGAACTCATTCTTTAATTACAATTTATAGAAGTTTAATAAATTCAAATAAGATATTCAATTTTTATATTTTTGTATAATCAACAAGAGACCATGTTAATAGGATAATTTTCTCTTGATGAAAATAGTTAATTATTTTCTGTGGTGGTTTCTATGTGATATTATCTCACAGCTCCCACAATGCTATATTTCAGCATTCTGAACTTTACCATAGCCTAATCTTTTTATAATGTAAGTTATTAAAGTGTTTTTAACCTATTTAATTTCTTGGTCTTAGTTGTGGGCTTAATTTTTTTTATTAGATCATCACAGCAATTTACAGTAGCTATTGTTCAGTTCAGTTCAGTTGCTCAGTCGTGTCTGACTCTTTGCGACCACATGAATCGCAGCATGCCAGGCCTCCCTATCCATCACCAACTCCCAGAGTTCACTCACACTCACATCTATCGAGTCAGTGATGCCATCCAATCATCTCATCCTCTGTCGTCCCCTTCTCCTCCTGCCCCCAGTCCCTCCCAGCATCAGAGTCTTTTCCAATGAGTCAACTCTTCACATGAGGTGGCCAGAGTACTGGAGTTTCAGCTTGAGCATCATTCCTTCCAAAGAAATCCCAGGGCTGATCTCCTTCAGAATGGACTGGTTGGATCTCCTTGCAGTCCAAGGGACTCTCAAGAGTCTTCTCCAACACCACATTTCAAAAGCATCAATTCTTCACCGCCCAACTCTCACATCCATACGTGACTATTAGAAAAACCATAGCCTTGACTAGACGGACCTTAGTCAGCAAAGTAATGTCTCTGCTTTTGAATATACTATCTAGGTTGGTCATAAGAGTAAGCATCTTTTAATTTCATGGCTGCAGTCACCATCTACAATGATTTTGGAGCCCCCCAAAACAAAGCCTGTTTCCACTGTTTCCCCATCTATTTCCCATGAAGTGATGGGACCAGATGCCATGATCTTCGTATTTTATTAATAAGAATAAACCAAAAATGGTATTAACTGAAGTTTTAATTTGTCTCAAATGAATGACAGTGTAGACTAACGTGTCAAAATTCACATTTTTTGCAGTTAGGTTGTACATATTAGGGAGCTGTATCTGTCTATATCTACTATCACTTTTATTTGTCTACTATGTATCTACCTACCTACCTATCACTTGAAGTAAAATAGGATATTTAATTCCAATTGGAAAATAATATCAAGTGGGGGAAACTACATGGACTTTGAAATGAGACAAGATTTCAGCTCTATTACTTACAGTTTTGTGATAACTTTCAAGTGGCTAGGTTCATCTCTCTACCTTTCATAGCATTTTCTACCTACTGGTTGGTTGTCAAACCTTAACACGCAAATCAGTGCTACAGAGAATTTATTCAAAAGTAGATTCTGATTCAGTAGGTCTGCAGTGGAGCCCAGGATTTTGCATTTCTATGAAGTATTAATACATTGTCTACCTGCCTTGGTTTGAGTGGCAAGGTTGTAATATACACTGGGAAGCAGAAGGTTTGTGCGCTGAAGTGCTCTTTTAACACCTAAAATGGAGAGTTATTGTGACAGTTAGGGATAAGAGATGTATAAAATGTCTTTCCCGGCTTCTAACAAGAGATGAGCTCAAGAAACATCATCATTGCATCATCATTGTTGTCATTTTTTTTTTTTTGATAGGGTTCCTCTTCGAGCCCTTTTTTTCTTTCATTTTTAAGATGTGGTTATAATTACCACAAAAATTATATTAGTTTCAAATGTAAAACATGATTCAATATTTGTATATATTACAAAATATTCACCACAATGTCTAGTTTAACATTTGTCACCACAGGTAGTTACAACACTTTTTTTTTTTTTCCTTCTGATAAGGACTTGGAAGATTTATTCTCTTGGCAACTTTCAAATATGCAGTATGGTGTTATTATAACCACAGTCACCATACTATAAATACATTACATCACCTTGACTTATTTTATAACTTTGTTTGTACCTTTGGACCTCCTTCACACATTCATTCACCACTCCCTGCCCCTTGCTGTCCCACTTCCGGAAACTACAAATCCATTTTCTGCATCTATGAGCTCAGGTGGTTTTGTTGTTTTGTTCTGTTGTTTTTGTAGTCTTCTGGGTCAGGAAGATCCCCTGGGGAAGGAAATGGTAACCCACTCCAGTATTCTTGCCTAGAGAATCCCATGGAGAGAGAAGCCTGGTACGCTACAGTCCACGGGGTCACAAAGAGTTGGACACGACTGAGTGACTTCACTTTCACTTCACTTAGGTATTACATCTTCTTGTAAATAAATCATTAATTTGGCAGTAAAGCAGGTCACAGCTGGGAATATTATTGGAATCATTTTGTGCAGACCCCTTATTTATAGAGGAGGAAACTAAGATTTCTAGATAGGAAGTTCCTATAGGATAAAGGTATTACATCTTCTTGTAAATAAATCATTAATTTGGCAGTAAAGCAGGTCACAGCTGGGAATATTATTGGAATCATTTTGTGCAGACCCCTTATTTATAGAGGAGGAAACTAAGATTTCTAGATAGGAAGTTCCTATAGGATAGAAACTCAGACCTCATGTTTGTGAATTTAACTCTCCTTTCATCCCATCATAGTGTCTTCCTTGTAAGAAAGGCCAAATACGTTTGATATCTAAAACATCCAGGAAGGAATATATAATTTTTCAAAGGAAACTAGGCCTTAGAAGTTGTTCAAACAGAAAGAAATTCCAAGAAAGTTAAAAAATGTCAGTGGGAACCCAGACCTCCTTGTGTTCAGTTCAGTTCAGTTCAGTCATTCAGTAGTGTCCGACTCTTTGTGACCCCATGAATCGTAGCATGCCAGGCCTCCCTGTCCATTACCAACTCCCTGAGTTCACTCAGATTCACGTCCATCGAGTCAGTGATGCCATCCAGACATCTCATTCTCTGTCATCCCCTTCCTGCCCCCAATCCCTCCCAGCATCAGTCTTTTCCAATGAGTTAACTCTTCTCATGAGGTGGCCAAAGTACTGGAGTTTCATCTTTAGCATCATCCCTTCCAAAGAAATCCCAGGGCTGATCTCCTTCAGAATGGCTTTGGCTCCATTCCTTCATTCTTTCTGGAGTTATTTCTCCACTGATTTCCAGTAGCATATTGGGCACCTACTGACCTGGGGAGTTCCTCTTTCAGTATCCTATAATTTTGTCTTTTCATACTGTTCATGAGGTTCTCAAGGCAAGAACACTGAAGTGGTTTGCCATTCCCTTCTCCAGTGGACCACATTCTGTCAGACCTCTCCACCATGACCTGCCCTTCTTGGGTTGCCCCACGGGCATGGCTTAGTTTCATTGAGTTAGACAAGGCTGTGGTCCTAGTGTGATTAGATTGACTAGTTTTCTGTGAGTATGGTTTCAGTGTGTCTGCCCTCTGATGCCCTCTTGCAACACCTACCATCTTCCTTGTGTTACCTTTGCTTATTGTTTTGAATCACTTTTTTTTTTGTGTGTGTGTGTGGCATTTGAGTTAGAAAACAGTACATTCATGCAAAAATGACTTTGAAGCTAGAGTATGTGTTAAGGAAAATCCTGTGGTATCTGGTGAACCACATTGTAAAGTTGGGGATGTGTTTTCTCCACCTCATTTTTACCTTTCTGTGACCCTTTTTAATGACCACCTATCTTGCCAGATAGTTTTGCCCTCTCTAAGGAGATCTTGATCCAATATACTCATTAAAGCATTAGGAATCCATTAGTGACTCCTTGTAGGTATATTTGTATTAAAAACAAAAATAACAATAGGCACACTTCAAAAATTAGAAAATGTGTTCAGATTCATTTTTAGGGCTTCTTTCCAATATTATTGATATTATAGAAACTGCTTAGCCTCTTTGGAAGCCTACCATCTACTCAGATTTTATAGTAACATTGAAAGGTAACCTCTAAGGATTATTTTTCAGATAAGATTTCATGGAGTACTTAAATAGTGGATGTAAGCTTGCTTGTTATTTGTCAGTGATTAGAGAAAACAGAATTAAGTCTAAGGTGCTCAATAAATAATAACACTTCATCTTTCTCTTTTCATTCTACACAGAAGCAATTTAGAGATAAAGCCACAAAATTATAACATAGTCTTATTACTGATACAGATGAATTTAGGAACTTTGGGTCTTTTACCCAAGTAGGTTTGCTAACAGTTTGCCCTCTCACTGGAAAGACTCAGCACATTTAGTTCCAGTTGCAATTATTGCTCTGAACAGTATCAGATCTCCCCATAGGATCACCTTTTTCTCTACTTCACAGAATGGAAGAGCATGCATTTTGTGGGCAGACCTGTTGCCAAACAGTGGGTGAGGAAAAAAAGAACTGAGTCATCCATGACCAGTACTACCTGCTCTGAAATTTTCTAATCAGAAAATCCACATTTCCTTGTCTGGGGGAGATTTGAGAGGAGAAAAGAAAGGAGGTCAAGAAGTTACTTTATTGAATGACCCTCAGTAAGACATTGGAGAAGGAAATGGCACCCCACTCTAGTATTCTTGCCTGGAAAATCCCATGGGCAGAGGAGCCTGGTAGGCTGCAGTCCATGGGATCGGGAAGAATCAGACACAACTGAGGGACTTCACTTTCACTTTTCACTTTCATGCATTGGAGAAGGGAATGGCAACCCACTCCAGTGTTTTTGCTTGGAGAATCCCAGGGACGGGGGAGCCTGGTGGGCTGCCGTCTGTGGGGTCACACAGAGTCGGACACGACTGAAGTGACTTAGCAGCAGCAGCAGCTGCCTGTAGAGCTTAACGCTCTGTTTTGTACTTTTTGCTTAAATGTATGTGACTGTTTATATTCTGGCGAGTAAGCAGGATATGTCTTTTAAAAAGCACTAGCCATTTAGGAGAAGGCAATGGCACCCCACTCCAGTACTCTTGCCTGGGAAATCCCATGGACGGAGGAGCCTGGTAGGCTGCAGTCCATGGGGTCTCTAAGAGTCAGACATGACTGAGCGACTTTGCTTTCACTTTCATGCATTGGAGAAGGAAGTGGCAACCCACTCCAGTGTTCTTACCTGGAGAATCCCAGAAACGGGGGAGCCTGGTGGGCTGCCGTCTATGGGGTCGCAGAGTCGGACACGAGTGAAGTGACTTAGCAGCTATTTAGGAGGCTAGAGAACGTGAGCTGCTGGTGTGAACTGAATACACAGGCTCAATTCAAGCCTGGTATTGCAGTCAAGTGGCAAACAGGCATGAACACACTAAAAATGTGTGTTTTAGTCCTCAAAACAAATAGTGCGTCAGTAAATAAAAAAAAAATCTGAAGGCAACCAGGAACTACATGTGTCACTGAGCAAAACAGAGCAGTGCTAGCTGTAAACTCTTTGAGGATGGGCAATGCTAAGGGAGAATTTCAAGTCTTTTTACTGAATTTAGGACGACATGAAGGAACTGATAATTAAAAAAACTCCTGTGACTGTTTCTAAATACATGAGAATTGTTGAGGGATTCAAGGAGGAATCAGAGTCTGGAAAACTCACATCAGTTTTGTTATCAGGGCAATAAGTGTGAGAGAATAGAATGAAAGGGGGAGAAGATAGGCTGATTCAGCTGGAAGGAGAGAGAGAGAGTTTGTTAAAGAGAACTGCTGGCAGCTTAGAGAACCAATTGGAAAGTGATGAAAGGGAATTGATATGGTGAGAAAAGCAAAGGAGGTGAAACTAACCTCTTAAAAGTTCATCCAGGGGGTACTAGGAAATGACGATCCATTAGGTTTTTAAAAATTACAAACACTAAGCATAATAAAGTCTAAGACAAAATTTCAGAGAACCAACTGGAGCAATTAATCTAAAAGGGTAAAGGAGCACTTGTGAGGTGGCCTTTAAAGCTAAACCTCAAAAGAGAGTAAAAAGTGGTTGCCCAGGGCCTGGGGCCTGGGAGTACAGATTTCAGATATGCAAGATGAATAAGTTCTGGGGGTCTGTGGCAGTGTAACCATGGTTGGTAATACGGTATTGTACAGTTAACCTTGTTGGGAGAGTAGGTTTTAAGTGTTCTCACCCCCAAAGCGTATTAAGTATGTGAGGTGATTAATATTGTGGTGATTATTTCACAACTTATGCACATATCAGAACATTAATTATACATATGCAATCTATACATTTTAATTTGTCAACTGTACCTTATTGGTGCTTATACTTTCATCTGTGAGTGGCATCTGTCCTTATACTTTCGACTGTTGACCAAAACGCTTTGTGCGGTTGTTCTCTCTCACCCTGGACTTTGTAACCACAGATTTTTTTTTTTCTTAAGAAATTTTCAATTTTACTTCAGAGTTGGAGTTTTTAAATTTTTACTCAGCAGAGAACATAAGAACACAAATAGAAAATGAAAAATCTTTACAATGTGAGAAAAAAGCTGAAGCTTAAAAGATCGTAGTAGGACTCCTGAGATTATGTCGGCTGTGTTAAATAAGTATAAAAATCTGGGCGTGTTGAAGAGAGGAAGACAGTAGTGGTGTGAAATGATCAGAGAGGTGTTAGATGATTCGTGTGCAAGATGACACAGTCATTGTAAGTCAGGCTAGGAATCTTCTATATCTTTAGGGAACAAACCCAAGAGATACATAGAATTAGGGTTCTAAAGGAAGCAGCAAGAGAGATAGGCTCACTAGAGGGGATCTAGGCAAGATAATGATAGTTTGAATCCAACCTTGGGTTAGCTGTTCAAAGGATACTTTTGTTATTCTCAGTACTTCTTGACTTAATCTCATTATAGGAGATGAAAAGGAGAGGGTTATATTAGAAAATAAAATATCTGGGCCAGAAAACAAAGGGAAATAAAATGGAAATAAGACTCTTGAACACAGCAAGTAGTGCTGCCCTACCTGAGTTAGAGAAGGAAAGGAGCCAACCTCAAAGCAAAGAAAATCATTTAAAACTTAGGTGAGTCATCTTGAAAAAAGTAAAAAACAGCACAGAGAAAGAAAATTTTAGAGGCATAGTCCAGATTGTAGGAAAATATATAGTAAAAGGGAAAGCTACTTAACTCCAGGAACAATGAAACACTTTTAAAATAGGGATCATTAGAGGATCATGGCAGAGGGCTTTGTCCTCACTTAGCACCCAGGGTCACAAGCTTGGGAAAGACCATCTATGTCTCCTGCTTGGGGGTCTGAAGAGACATTTCTGTGGTTGGTACGTGTGTGATAATATTTTTAAAGGTAGATTTCGGATACATGCACACCAGTGTTCACTGCAGGACTGTTTACAATAGCCAAGACTTGGAAGCAATTTAAATGTCCATCAACAGGTAAAAGGGTAAAGAAGATGTGGTACATGTATACAATGGAGTATTACTCAGCCATGAAAAATAATTAAATAATGCTATTTGCAGCAACATGGTTGGAGCTGGAGATTAAAATAAGTGAAGTAAATCACACAGAGAAAGACAAAAGTCACATGGAATCATTATATGTGGAATCTAAAAGAAATGAAATAACTGATCTTATTTACAAAACAAAAACAGACTCACAGACTTAGAGAACACATTTCTGGTTACAGTGAGGGATAGACTGGAAGTTTGACAGTTACAAACTGCTGTATTTAAAACAGATAAGCAAAAATGGTCAACTGTATAGCAAAATATACAACAACAAGCAAGCAAACAAACAAACAGAAACGAGTTTCTTTTTTATTAATGTCCTGAGAAAAGTTAGTGATTACAGCCAATTTGGTCTAGCATGGAAATTACATTCAACTAATCCTAAAGTGCTAGAAATATGGAGTTCAGATACAAAAGAAGGTTAAGAAGTTTTGATTATGCAGGAAGGAAAAGGAAAGTGCTGCAAATGAGAATTCGTAACTGGATTTGCCGCCAATGTGTATCTCTCAATTTTGTAGGAAAATAAGAATGCTATTCTCTGAGAGACGATAGTATCAGTAACAGTTCAGTTGCTCAGTCATGTCCAACTCTCTGCGATCCCATGGACTCTAGCACACCAGGTCTTCCTGTCCATCACCAACTCCCAGAGCTTGCTCAGATTCACGTCAGTGATGCCATCCAGCCATATCATCCTCTATTGTCCACTTCTCCTCTTGTCTTCAATCTTTTCCAGCATCAGGGGCTTTTCCAATGAGTCAGTTCTTTGCATTAGGTGGCCAAAGTATTGAAGCTTCATCTTTAGCATCAGTCATTCCAATGAATATTCAGGACTGATTTCCTTTAGGGTTGACTGGTTGGATCTCCTTGCAGTCCAAGGGACTCTCAAAAGTCTTCTTCAACACCACAGTTCAAAAGCATCAGTTCTTTGGTGCTCAGTATTCTTTATGGTCCAACTCTCACATCTATACTTGACTACTGGACTAGATGGACCTTTGTTGCAAAGTAATATCTCTGCTTTTTAATATGCTGTCTAGGTTGGTCATGACTTTTCTTCCAAGGAGCAAAAGTATTTTAATTTCAAGGCTGCAGTCACTATCCGCAGTGATTTCGGAGCCCAAGGAAACAAGTCTGTCACTGTTTCCATTATTTCCCCATCTATTTCCATGAAGTGATGGGACCAGATGCCATAATCTTCATTTTTTGAATATTGTTTTAAGCCAACTTTTTCACTCTCCTCTTTCACTTTCATCAAGAGGCTCTTCAATTCCTCTTGGCTTTCTGCCATAAATGAGGTGTCATCTGCATATCTGAGGTTATTGGTATTTCCTCTTGCAATCTTGATTCCAGCTTGTGCTTCACCCAGCCCAGCATTTCACATAATGTTCTCTGCATATAAGTTAAATAAAAAGGGTGACAATATACAACCTTGACATACTCCTTTCCCAATTTGGAACCAGCCAACTTTAACCTCCTGATGCAAAATTGCTCTCAATTGGATTTCAGTTATCAATATTTGTGTAATGTGTGTATGTACATACATATCTCCTCTGTTTATCTGGAATAGATGGATGGCATCCTGTTGAAGCTGAGAATATTCTCCCCCTCCCTCAAACACCACCCTAAGGGTGTTGCTCTAATCTTTGGCCAAAGTCCTGGGTTCTAGGAATTCATTTTTCTTGGAACAATTGCTCTAATGGTTGGGGATAGCCTTGATTTCTAAATTTTGTGAGTGTGGGGTCACTGCCTTGACAGTATTGTGGGGGTCTATTAACTCTTCAGACTCTCTAAAAGTGAGCCATAAGTGGTTTTGGTGGTGAACTAATTTACATTTGGAGATGCTTTTTGTGGAAGACGGCTTGGTTTCATGGACTTGAAGGAAATCTGGTTTAACTGAGTCGTCAAGAGCTTCTCTGGTTGAGACTGAGAAGGGGAAATTGGAGCATGTTAGCTTGTATTTGGTTTTTCAGTGTATTTTAGGGCTTCCTTGGTGGCTCAGTGGTAGAGTCTGCCTGTCAATGTGACACAAGAGATGTGGGTTTGATAGGCTTTCTGCCATAAATGAGGTGTCATCTGCATATCTGAGGTTATTGGTATTTCCTCTTGCAATCTTGATTCCAGCTTGTGCTTCACCCAGCCCAGCATTTCACATAATGTTCTCTGCATATAAGTTAAATAAAAAGGGTGACAATATACAACCTTGACATACTCCTTTCCCAATTTGGAACCAGCCAACTTTAACCTCCTGATGCAAAATTGCTCTCAATTGGATTTCAGTTATCAATATTTGTGTAATGTGTGTATGTACATACATATCTCCTCTGTTTATCTGGAATAGATGGATGGCATCCTGTTGAAGCTGAGAATATTCTCCCCCTCCCTCAAACACCACCCTAAGGGTGTTGCTCTAATCTTTGGCCAAAGTCCTGGGTTCTAGGAATTCATTTTTCTTGGAACAATTGCTCTAATGGTTGGGGATAGCCTTGATTTCTAAATTTTGTGAGTGTGGGGTCACTGCCTTGACAGTATTGTGGGGGTCTATTAACTCTTCAGACTCTCTAAAAGTGAGCCATAAGTGGTTTTGGTGGTGAACTAATTTACATTTGGAGATGCTTTTTGTGGAAGACGGCTTGGTTTCATGGACTTGAAGGAAATCTGGTTTAACTGAGTCGTCAAGAGCTTCTCTGGTTGAGACTGAGAAGGGGAAATTGGAGCATGTTAGCTTGTATTTGGTTTTTCAGTGTATTTTAGGGCTTCCTTGGTGGCTCAGTGGTAGAGTCTGCCTGTCAATGTGACACAAGAGATGTGGGTTTGATCCCTAGGTCAGGAAGATTCCCTGGAGAAGGAAAATGGCAACCCACTCCAGTATTCTTGCCTGGGAAATTCCATGGACAGAGGAGCCCTGTGGGCTACAGTCCATGGGGTTGCAAAGAGTGTGATATGACTGAGTACACAGCACACATAATGTACTTTACATTTGAGATTTCAACACCAACTCTTAAGAGCAAGGAATTTGACCTTGAACTTTAAATATTTGGACAATTTCTTTTTCCTGAGAACTTGGTAGTGGAGGTTATGTTCAAATCTGGCATTGTATTTAATTAGGTGTGTGTGTGAGAGAGAGGGAGAAGGCAATGGCAGCACACTCCGGTACTCTAGCTTGGAAAATCCCATGGATGAAGGAGCCTGGTAGGCTACAGTCCATGGGGTTGCTAAGAGTCGGGCACGACTGAGCGACTTCGCTTTCACGCATTGGATAAGGAAATGGCAACCCACTCCAGTATTCTTGCTCAGAGAATCCCAGGGACAGAGGAACCTAGTGGGCTGCCATCTATGGGGTTGCACAGAGTCGGACATGACTGAAGCAACTTAGCAGCAGTAACAGCAGCAGAGAGAGAGACAGAGACAGAGACAGAGAAATTATATGCCCTCTCAGAGGCTTCAGCAGTCACAACACAGTAAAAAATATGTGTGTGTGTACATGTGTTTGTATGTGTGTATATATATTATATATATATAGCTATTGACTTGGGGACAGTGTCCATGCATTTGGGAGAGTGACAGTGCTGATGCTTTGCGATTGAGTAAATGGAGACTTGTGAGCACTTTCAGGGTGAAGGGACTGCCTTCCCCTTGGCATCTCTTACCCACATAGAGGGAGATCTGTTAACATAACAACTTGAATCTCTGTCTATTTGCCTTTCTTCTTCCCTTCAGAAGAAGGAAATGACTTATGTGGTCAGTGGAGCTGGAGACAGAATTGAGCCTACTTAGCTCAGGTCCTTCCTCTTTCCTTTCCTTTCCTTTGGGTTTAACAGCCTTCAGAGAGCACACATTCTGTTCTGGGCCTTCGTGGACTAAGATTTACTGGGGCAACTTCCCACAGAGAGGCCTCTGAGGGTGCAGCTGTACCCATGACTGGTTGGATATACCCACAGGGAATTAGGCAGATGGAGTTAATGAGTCCTGTCATCTGAACACCTAAGCCATATACATCCTTTCTTTTATCAGTAATAAACTGGCACGTGTTCTCCATCTGCCTGACCCCTATATCTGTATTTAATTAGTGTCAAATTTGGGTAAGAAATGAGGACATCATTTATTGGGTTCCTTCAGACCTCACTTTTGGAATCATGACATCTCCTAATGGTATATTTTGTTATTATTTTAAAGCAAATGTCTTATTATTATTCAACTGTAATTTATTTCTAAAATCTCTAAGGTCAACTATGCATAAGATACTTTAGGAAGTATAAAAAAAAAAGATCTGGTTTTGAAAAAGACACAGCAACATAGAATCAAATGGCAAATTATCTTTGAAGTTGTCTATCCCAATGCATGTTTTCACTTTTCCTTAGTGGTTGAAGAAACTAAGACTGAGAGAGAGGATAAGATACTAGCTTAGGTTGTACAGCTGATTTGGGCAGAATCATTTCCTTTTTCCTTCTATAACCTTGACATGAACAGAGTTTATACCTGTAGTTGAATTAGATAGAAAATAAATGTTTACCAAAGTCCTATAAATCTAGGAACTGCTTTTAAAACAAATCACCTAATTTAGCTCACTCTTCCAATCAGGCACACTGTTGTTTATGATACCTTCTTTACCCTTTTGAGAGTAATAATTTTTTCTCTACTTTCTTTATCTCACTTGATAAATACTGATCTCTTTCTGTGTTTTTGCTGGGGCTTGAAATTAATACAGTTTTCTTTACCAGTATTACTGATTATATGATCATAATGATGGCTGTAGGGCTTAAAAAGTGTTGAAGAGTAGTGTAGGGGTAGATTGCATTGTTAAGAAGAGTGTTCCATTTAACAGAGGCATATGATTAGGTTGGAGAGACAAAGAATGGTTTGGTCACAATAGCAGTCACACCACTTTATAATCCTTGGGGCACCAACATTTGCTTCAGTGCCTGCAAAAACCTTGGTACTGGTTCTCCCTCATTCCCCATGTCTTTTTGTAACAGAATGTGTAGTTTGTTTATATCCCTTTGTGTGCATATGGTACTACTCCCTCAAGTTAGAATTTTAGAATTAATTAAGACTTTGGATTAGATTAAAAGATGAATATATTGAGACAGAGGAAAAGTGGCTTGCCCAGAGTTGATTTCCACTAATAGGAGAAACAAGACTTGAATGCTTAACTCTTAATTTTGGCAAAAAGAAAGAATTTTTTTCTTTTGCATATAAGCCTAATATAAATCCATTTAGAAACTTGCAGCAATAGAAATGTAAAAATGAAAATATAAATTGTCTATAATTATGAATTTCAAAGATATTGACCTTTGGTATTTATCTCTCCAGTAATCTCCCTCTGCTTATTTACTCCTGTCACCCTAAAGATTTATCCTAGTTAATGCCTATGCATGACTTTTTAAGCTATCAATTTGATAATACATTTCAGAGTTATGTCTTATTATATTTAAATATCCACCTGTTGCTTGACATGTTTGTCCAGTCAAGACTTTTTCATTATGTTATCTTTTTTTTTTCTGGCAATTAAAATGCCACTGAGTATTTGCTTTAATATCTTTATTATATAATTGCATTATGCTTCGGAGAAGGCAATGGCACCCCACTCCATTACTCTTGTTTGGAAAATCCCATGGGGGGAGGAGCCTGGTGGGCTGCAGTCCATGGGGTCACTAAGAGTCAGACAGGACTGAATGACTTCACTTTCACTTTTCACTTTCATGCTTTGGAGAAGGAAATGGCAACCCACTCCAGTGTTCTTGCTTGGAGAATCCCAGGGACAGGGGAGCCTGGTGGGCTGCCGTCTATGGGGTCGCATAGAGTCAGACATGACTGAAGTGACTTAGCAGCAGCAGCAGCATTATGCTTATTTTATGTATTTTATTTATCTGCACTGTATTATTGTGAAGGCTGTAAAGTGGAGTTTTGGCTTTGTATTTTCCAAGTTAGTAACTTAATACTTTCCCAATGGTACCTACTGAATTGCCTGTTTTTTTCCTCCACACTGACGCATTGATGCAGGTATTCAGACTTTTATACTTGCAGATACACTTTAGAATTATTGTATCAATTTCATATTTTCCACCCCCCTTGGGATTGTATTAAATTTATAGGTTTCATTTAGGGAAGAAACTGACATCTTTACAATGTAGTCTTCCTATTCAAGAAGAAGATGATATCTCTGCCTTTATATGAGTCTTCTTTATCTTCCCTCAGTAGTTTTATAGTTTTCTTCATTATAGTGTCTGCACATTTTTATTACTTATTTCATTTTTTGGTTATTGTTACTGTTAGATTTATACAATTTACTTATATTTACATTTAACAGTGTTAGAGATTCTGTATTTTTTTAGGCATTTGGGATTTTCAAACAGTACAATAACATACCTTAAAATAATTTTGTTTTCAATTTTGTCAATATTTATACTTCATTTTATTCTTATTTTTAACTGCATTGGTTAGCACTTACAATGCAAATGATCATATTGTTTACAAGTATTTGCCTTCTTTATAATTTTTATAGAAATAGTTTTATTATAGTTTTATTATTTAATATGATGACTGTGCCAAATATGTCAACTAAGTATATGATTTATAAACCTTGTAATATGGAAGTTCTATTTTCATTTAAAACATAGATAATTATGTGTGTATATACTTACATGTATGTATACACTATATATACACTATGTATGTATGTATGTTTATAGGTATGTCTATGTGTTTTTGGTGGCTCAGAGGTTAAAGCGTCTGCCTGCAGTGCAGGAGACCTGGGTTCGATCCCTGGGTCGGGAAGATCCCCTGGAGAAGGAAATGGCAACCCACTTCAGTATTCTTGCCTGGAGAATCCTATGGACGGAGGAGCCTGGTGGGCTACAGTCCATGGGGTCGCAAAGAGTCAGACACAACTGAGTAAATTCACTTCACTTCACATGTGTTTTTGTATGTATACATATGTGCACATACATATATGTGTGTCTGTCCTTTTAAAACAAATTCTGATTGCCATGAAATAATTCTTCATGTTCTGTGATTATAATAAATACATCATAGCATTTTATTATCATGAGTATACTATAGATAAGTAGAAATGTGTGGGTTGTGGTAGGATGATCTCTAATAGTATACCAAGTATATTTCTCACTGTCATGTTTTGCTGCTAAAATTCAGACTGAAAAGATTTCTTTTTAGATTAATGAATATGTCTTATAGTAAAGACTTATTCATTAATTTAAATTAATGGAGTGAATTATTCAGAAAACCACATCTTGAATATGTTGCGGGAAAGTTGAGGTCTGTATGGGCAGGGTAATGGGACAGTTATAATTTAGAAAATTCTCTTACCTCTTTCATTGAACCTGAGGGTGAAAGGAGAATATCAAAGGATTAAGAAAATTTTAAGATTGGATTTTGGAGTAAGAAATTTGTGCTTTTCATAAAGTATATTTAGATTTCTATGTAAGTTCATGCTTAAATAACTCTTCCTCTAAAAGAATGAGGGATAAATTCATGCTTGAGACTTGAAATTTATGTATTAAGTGCGAATGGGTAACCTTAAAATACTCAGTGTTTTTGAAAGAAGAAATTCTCAAGGAACAGTGAAACATTTTTTTCCCATTGTTCCTGGTGATATGGACAAGTATAATCTTACAGAATGGAAAGATGCAGAAACCATAAGAGCTTATGATTCTGGAAATAGAAAGAATTGGTGGTATAGTTCAAGATAAGCTATAACAGCCTGAAAATAGCCCAGAACAGAAGGAAAAACCAGAAAAGGGCCAGGAAATACTGATATAGATGGAAGAGTATTAGAACATCATGACCCCAGACCTCACTGCTGAGATGAAGATGAAATGGAGGTGGTGAAAAAAAAAGTACCTGCCAGCCAAGAGAATTCAGAAGACCTTTGCTGCTCTGGTGAAGGAAACAATTTTGACTCCAAAAGTCCAATTTTGTTCTGGTCCCTAAATTGGACTTTGTATTCCAGAGACCATGAAGGAATAAGCACACCTTGGCCGGGGGCAAGGGCGGGAGTCACAGAATTCCCCTGTGAGGACAGCTCTCTCTCCCTCCTCCTGTGATGCACTTCTACTAGTGATGACTGGTAGCTGGCAGCTGAGAAGATGGGCTCACCTCCTGCCTTAGTAGACTGCAGTCTTCCAATAAATCAATAGGCAGAGAAAGAAAGGAATATTTCATGACAAGAGGAGAAAGTAGAAAAATACCAGGGCCCAGAAGCAATTTCATTTGCCTTTAGATAGAGTCAAAAGCAAAGTTCAAATGGATTAGAGCAAGTATGAGGAGGAGGCGCTCACCTAGGGACCAGGCTTTCAACTTCTGGAGCTTTGTTTCTCTAACTTCAGGACTAGCCTGACAAATAAACAAAATGTGATGTGTCTTATCTGTTGCTCTAATTTTGGAATATTTGTATTTTTCTTTATTCATCTATTTTCAAGCTCCTTTATTCTTTTTATTTGATTTACAATGGACATTTCTAAATTTGTTAGTTATTGCCTAAATGTAGAAGTGAGTTTTAAAATTTAAAATGAATGAGTTTAAAAATCTTTTTGTAAACGGAGACTGTATTATTTTTGAAAGTAAGTGATGCCTTAAAAAGGAAAAACATAATATCTATACCTAAATGTTCCTATTGCCTTAGTTTTCATTTTTCTGAAAAACCATAAATCCACTTTTAGGTTATTAGTCCACAGATAAATTGAGACTCAGCAAAGAAAATGAATGAATGACTTAAATTGCAGGTCTTTTATTCTTTGAGAAATAAAAAAATATGGTAATTCAAGAAAGTAAAAAAAAAA
>SJYC01080890.1:0-18337 GCA_006408675.1 Madoqua kirkii | reverse complement strand
AGTAAAAAAAAAAAAACAACACAACAACAACCTGAAGAAATACTAAGTTTGAGTCCATCTTATATCAGAGATGAGTACAAATGGCATTTTCTTAAGGCTTTCCATTAGCAAGTATATTTTTTAAAACTACTATAAACTTTATATTAGGTGGCATGTTAAGCTTAAGAAATTTATCTCATTTTTCTCTTAACACCCCTGTCTTAATACCTTCACACTACAGGTATTTGGAGTATTATAAAGTGTATGAGAATAAGTAAAGTAAAAAAAAAATTCTTCATTAAGGAAAAGAGGAAGGTAAATATAGTGAAGAAACCATAAGCTGGAGGATAAATAAAACCAACAGTACACACCTGGTTTGGGATCCAGTAGAAGAAAAATAATACATGAAGAGACCAAGAAGGGTAGCCAGAGATAGGAGAGATGGCACAGAAGCCCAGGAAAAAAGAGTTCCAAGAATGATGATGTGGTCAACCACTGCAGAAAGTTCTATAACGATACATACAGTGAGCATCTGTGGAACTTGGTGATACGGAGGTGGTTGGTGATACCAGAGAGAAAAAGGATAGAAATGAAAACCAGATGACAGTCAGAGTGGAAGTGGCAAGGGAAGAGGAATTAGACAGGACATCAGGCTATAGGAGGAGTTTGATTTTCACCATGTTCTATCATGAGGATATAGCGGTGCTGGGGTCCAGCCCCCGCAGGATCTAGGGGAGCCCTCAAGAGAAACAACGTTGGTGAATGAATGAATGAGAGAAGAATGGAGGAGAGAAAGATGCTGATATTCTTTGTTTTACACAGAAAGCCAATAAAGCTCCGAGACAAGGAACTTGTTCTGTTCACGGAGGCCGTAGGTGCCCTCCCGGTCTCCCGAGGGAGTGAAGATGCAGAGCGCCTCCCCATTCAGGTCTTAGAAGCCCAGGCAGATAAGTGAACATAGAGAGCCTCTATGCTCCAAGGGATCAGCCTGAAAAAGAGAGTAAGAGAGAGAAAGAAAAAAAGAGAGAAAGAGAGAGAAAAAACATGGGGAGACCAAGCTTCTTCAGTGAGCAAGGCCCATAACTTTATTTTCAAAAGGGACTTTTATACCTTGACTTGTACATAGAGGGAAATGAAAGATGTAAGGTCATGCAGAATCAGCCCAAACATTCCAGCACTTTTGCCCTTATTGAAACCAGGATTTTTTCTGCATATCTTTCCCACAAACGATGTTGTGTACATTATCTTCTGGCCTTGGAGGCCTGTGAACATTTTATGGCCCTCTTTTGATAAAGGCTGTTCAACCAGAAAACTTATTTTCCCTTGAAATGTTTTTTTTTTCCCTCTAATCTATGTCAGCCTCAGAAAATGCTAAACAGAGTTACATTTCTCACGGAGCAAAGGTGCAGTGAGTTACAAGAAAGAACCAATTAGCTCAAAGGTTTGATGTGGTTAATTTCAAGGCTACACTTGTTTTTCTTACATTCCAGCTATGTTAACTAATACACTCCCAGGTGCACAGTGGATAAGCGATATGGGAACTTAGCAACAAACATTGGCCCAATAATGAAATCTTACACTAGCACTACTCTAATAGTTTTTAACTCTTTGAAAGGCTCTATGTTTTAGGCTTCCTGTGCCTCTCACAGTTGGGAGGCTGTGAACAATCATATGCGTAGCCGAAAGAGTCTGGATAAACCTATCAGGCAAGCTAGAAAGCCATCAGAGGGGTTTGAATCAAAATACTCCTATCATGTTCAGGAGACTTATTAGCTAGAGCCCTAAGTTTATTTTTCCTGAGAAAGGTGCTCAGGGATAGTCCCCTGTTAATGTCAGAAGAGTTGGTGAAAGGCATCAAATTATAAGACAGACAGATTCTGGTTTTGGAGTAGATGCTCGAGCAGGTCTGGGCAGTGGAGTCCTTCGAGGCCTGAAGCTTTGCTTATCAGATCTCTTCCACATGACCTTGTCATGGGTGGGATCTCCCGTGCTGGCTCCTGGCATAGCAGCATTAGAAGGGGAGCCACTGATTGAAGATAAAAGCCCAGAGAAGTTATTGCTGTAATGTGGATCCTGCAGATGTGGGTGGAGACTGAGTCAATTGCTGAATCTAGGACAAAAGAGCAAGTCTTGCTTCTCTGGAGACAGGAAGGGAGCTGGAATCATGGTTGTAGATAAAGAGTTGCTCTTGGTTGGCCCATGAGGTCTTGATATTGAAGACCAAACCAAGAAAAAAGACTGAATTTTAGAATGCCAGTTCTCATGTTGTGTGAATTTTTTTTTCTCCTTGCAGTGTACTATAACTTGAGAATGGGATTGGAGGAGAACAATGATTGGATGGATTCAGTGATAGGGCTTTTTATAGACAGATGTGACAGAAAAGCAGTGGGAGTAAGAAAGTTTTGCATAATAGGCTGGCTAGAAAAAAAGGTAAAAAACAGATTCGATGAACAGACCTGGAGACTGGTAGTCAGGAAAATAGTAATCTCAACATCAACTGTTTGTTATCAGTTTAAGAAATTGTGTGGTCTTTGACTCTGTGGTTAAAGAGTGGAATTTGAATTTTAACATCATGGATTGTTTAAGGCATCACTGTCCAATCTGGGAACCACTGGTCATGAGTTGATATTGACCACTTGAAATGTAACTAGTTTGGACTGAGATGTGCTGTTGGGTAAACTATATACCAGATCCTGAAGATTTTGTATGATAAAAAAATGCAAAATGTTTCGTTTATGATACTTTACATTGATTACATACTACAATTATGATGTTTTGGCTATAATGTACTGTTTTAGCTTTTCAGGGCTTCTGTACCACAAACTGAGTGCTCAGAAATTCATTGCCTCACATTTCTGGAGTCTAGAAATCTGAGGTCAGGTTGCTGACAAGGTTGGTTCTTTCTACAGGCTCACAGGAGGAATCTGTCCCACCTCTCTCTCCTGGCTTCTGGTGGAGAAGGAAAGTGGTTTGCTGGCAGTCCTTGGCATCCCTGGGCTCTGTGGAATATCATCTAGTGTCTGCCTTCATCTTCATATAGCATTCTTCCTGTGCCCTTATCTGTGTTCAAACTTCCAAAACTTATAAGGGCATCAATCATATTGATTAGGGCCTACTCTGTTTCCATATAACCTCATCCTAGTTTAACTAATTTATGTCTTCAAAGATCTTCCCTTGTAGCTCAGTGGGTAAAGTATTTGCCTGCAGTGCAGGAGACCAGGGTTTGATCCCTGGGTTGGGAAGATCCCCTGGAGAAGGAAATGGCAACCCACTCCAGTATCCTTGCCTGGAAAATCTCATGGACAGAGGAGCCTGGTGGGCTGCAGTCCACGGGGTCACAAAGAGTCAAGCACGACTGAGCGACTAACACTTACTTACCTACTTACTTACTTATGTCTTCAAGAGCCGTGTTTCCAAATACGGTCACATTCTAAGCTACTGAGAGTTACGAATTAAACATGTGAACTTTGGGAGAACACAATTTAACCCAAGAAGGATTATATAAAACATACCAGTAAAATTAACTTCATCTGTTTCTTTTCACTCTTTTATTGTGACTACTAGAAACTAAAATTATTCATGTGACCCACATCGTACTTCTCTTTTATACTTCTTTATAACATTTGTTGTATTGTTCACTGGCTAAGCTGTGTCCAGTTCTTGGTAACCCCATGGACTGCAGCATGCCAGGGTTCCTTGTCCTTCACTATTTCCCAAACTTTGTTCAAATTCATATCCATTGAGTTGGTGATACTATCTAGCAATCTCATCCTCTGCCACTCCCGTTCTCCTCCTGCCCTCAATCTTTCCCAGCATCAGAACATTTTCTAGTGACTTAGCTTTTTACATCAGATGGCCAGAGTATTGGAGTTTCAGCTTCAGCATCAGTTCTTCCAATGAAAATTCAGGATTGATTTCCTTTAGGATTGACTGATTTGATCTCCTTGTGGTCCAAGGGATACTCATAAGTCTTCTCCAGCACCACAATTCAAAAGCATCAACTCTTCGGCACTCAGCCTTCTGTACTGGTCCAACTCTCACATCTGTGCATGACTGCTGGAAAAATTACAGATTTGACTAGATGGACCTTTGTCAGCAAAGTGAAGTCTCTGCTTTTTAATATGTGGTCTAGGTTTGTCGTAACTTTTCTTCCATGAAGAAAATGTCTTAATTTCATGGCTGCTGTCACCATCCACAGTGATTTTGAAGTCCAAGAAAATAAAGTCTGTCACTGCCTCTGCTTTTTCCCCATCTATTTGCCATGAAATTATGGGACCAGATGCCATGATCTTAGTTTTTGAATGAGTTTTAAGTCAGCTTTTTCACTCTCCTCTTTTACCTTCATTAAGAGGCTCTTTAGTTCCTTTTTGCTTTCTGCCATAGAGTGCTATCACTAGCATATCTAAGGTTGTTGATTTTCTCCCCACAATCTTGATTCCAGTATGTGATTCATCTAACCTGGCATTTCACATGATGTACTCTGTATATAAGTTAAATAAGCAGGGTGACAATATACAGCCTTGATGTACTCCTTTCCCAACTTTGAACCAGTCCATTGTTCCCTGTCCAGTTTTAATTGTTGCTTCTACATCTACATACAGTTTTCTCAGGAGATAGGTAATGTGGTCTGTGCTGTGTTTGTGCTAAGTTGCTCAGTCATGTCTTTGTGACCACATGGACTGTAGCCCGCTAGGCTTCTCTGTCCATGGGGATTCTCCAGGCAAGAATATTGGAAATGGGTTATCATGCCTTCCTCAATGTGGTCTAATACTGGCTAAGGCTAATTATGCATTTGGTGTATATGGGCACTGTTCTAAGATCTACATATATTATGTCATTTTACCCTTAAATCTATTTGGTATGTGGTGTTGTTTGCCACTCATTATAGCGGGTGAAGGAGTCTGCCCAAGGCCATGTAGACAATGAATAGCAGGACCAGCATGTGACTGCAGGTGTCCTGGCTCCAGAATCCGCACTCTGACCAGCTCTAAAATTGTACATCTTTATAGATAAATTAATATATTTTGTCAGTCTTATGAATTTTAAAGACATAATCACATCATACTACTTGGTCCAGAGTAATCAGTCCTAAACTGCTTTATTTCCACTTTTCTTTGGATTGGTATGTGGTGTTGTTTGCCACTCATTATAGCGGGTGAAGGAGTCTGCCCAAGGCCATGTAGACAATGAATAGCAGGACCAGCATGTGACTGCAGGTGTCCTGGCTCCAGAATCCGCACTCTGACCAGCTCTAAAATTGTACATCTTTATAGATAAATTAATATATTTTGTCAGTCTTATGAATTTTAAAGACATAATCACATCATACTACTTGGTCCAGAGTAATCAGTCCTAAACTGCTTTATTTCCACTTTTCTTTGGACTCTGCTTCAGTTTTTTGATAGCTATTTACTTCTAGCATCCTTTACCAATCAATATCGTTTTTGTTACTCAATATGTGCTATGTGCTTTATGTACTTAAATACTTTTACAGTTGAGCTATATATTTTTGCTATTTTAATTTTACAATGGTAGATTTAAATAAGTTTAATTAAACATAAAGTTTCATTCTCATAAAGCTGTGTATTTATATATTGAAATATGACTGAATGGAAGGATTTGCATTCTTTGTCTGGCTTTAATCACTTGTCCCATGACCTTGCTTTTAGATCGACAAAGAAAATCAAGACAAATTGAGTAGGAGGCTAAAGGAAGCTCTTTCAACAACTACTTTGGGATTCAAGTTCTTTCTTCTGATATTAGTACAGTATCCTATTTTCCTACCTTCTCTAGAGCTTCATCTTTAACCTCAGTAATCTTTATCTTGATTTTTAAACTTGTATTCTATCTTGCCTTTACTGACCCAAAGGTTGCCCTTTGGATGTGACCTCTGTCTGTCACTTGGGCATGGTAGTTTGGTCTTGACTTTCACCATGTTTTTTCCTGATGAGTATTTTATACTCTAACTCCATAAGGCTAACTGCCTTAACTATAGCTAAAATTCCAATTAATCCCACCAGTATTACTCATTAGGAAGACTCAGATACTGCCCTTCCTGACAATTGGTTTGGATCTTTTAATTTCTTTGTTAATAGCTGTGCTGTGTGTGTGGGTGTGGGCTAAGTTATTTCAGTTGTGCCTGACTCTTTGAAGCCCTATGGACCTGCCAGACTCTTCTTTTCCTTGGGATTCTCCAGGCAAGAATACTGGATTCGGTTGCCATGCCCTCTTCCAGGGGATCTTCCTGACCCGGGGGTCGAGCCCGTGTCTCTTATGTCTCCTGCAATGGCAGGCAGATTCTTTACCACTGAGCCACCTGGGAAGCCCCATTGTTTATAGCTATTTCCTGAGAATTTATGACAAAGGTGATTTTTAAAATTGGTTTGGATCTTTTAATTTCTTTGTTAATAGCTGTGCTGTGTGTGTGTGGGGGGGCTAAGTTATTTCAGTTGTGCCTGACTCTTTGAAGCCCTATGGACCTGCCAGACTCTTCTTTTCCTTGGGATTCTCCAGGCAAGAATACTGGATTCGGTTGCCATGCCCTCTTCCAGGGGATCTTCCTGACCCGGGGGTCGAGCCCGTGTCTCTTATGTCTCCTGCAATGGCAGGCAGATTCTTTACCACTGAGCCACCTGGGAAGCCCCATTGTTTATAGCTATTTCCTGAGAATTTATGACAAAGGTGATTTTTAGAAATTTGTGTATGATAGCGTGACACTTTTATAATAAAGTGTTTTATATCCTGTGATTTGGTTACCTGTTGCTGAAAGTTTTACACGAAAAATGTAGCAAATCACCCAAATTTAGTTTCCTGTATCTGTGGAACATCATGTTGACATGTGTACCAGTATTTTTTAATTTTTATTTATTTTTAATTGGAGGATAATTGCTTTACAATGCTGTGTTAGTTTCTGCTGTACAACAATGTGAATCAGTCAGAAAGTATACGTATATCCCCTCCCTCTTGAGCCTCCCACTGCCCACCATCCCACCCTCTAGGTCATGACAAAGTGCCAGATTGGACCCCCTGCGCTATACAGCACCTCCCCACTAGCTCTGTGTTGTACATGATAGTGTAGATATGTCAGTGCTACTCTCTCAGTTTGTCCTACCTTCACCTTCCCCTGCTGTGTCCACAAGTTTGTACTCTATGTCTGTGTCTCTATTCCAGCCCTGCAAATAGGTTCATCAGTACCATTTTCCTCAGTTCCGTATATGTACTTTAATATATGATATTTGCTTTTCTTTTTCTGACTTACTTCACTTTGTATAACAGGCTCTAGGGGTTGAGTCAGTTGAAGTAAGCCAGCACTTTTAGAGCAAACATGCTAGAATTTGCCACAATTCACCCAGAGATCTTGTTATAATATTTACTTCAGAGGCACATCCCAGAAAGTATGACTCAGTAAATTTGTGTGGGACCCACAGATCTGCACTTCTGACAAGAGCCCTGGTGATGCTGATGATATGCTTCTGAGGACCACACTTTGATACAGACCACATCTCTAGGTTATCTTTTGACCCAGATCACTTGGTAACATATCAGCAGTAGGTAATATGTCAACTTCATTCATCTAAGGAAAAAAAATAAAATTAGAATATTGGTAATTGTTTCGATTTTCAAATGTTTTAATGTGCATATGTATAATGAAAGAAGAGTGGCTAAACTCAGCAGTAGATCTGGTAAAAGCTATATCCCAGAAATCCTAAATTAGGGGAAATGATGGCTCAAGTTATTTAAGGCAAGGTATGTTAAAAAACTGTTTTTCCCTAAAATATGTAACTAGTTTTCTTCAGCAAATATGTACCTCACCATGAATTTAACCTACTTTAAAGCTTCCTGGTATAGCAAATAAATTCTTATGGTCGGATGAAGGCAATTTTTTTTTTTTACATTTAGGGAAATGTGCTTTTATATTTGTTGTTATATTTAACATTCAGTTCAGTTCAGTCGCTCAGTCGTGTCTGACTCTTTGCGACCCCGTGAATCGCAGCATACCAGGCCTCCCTATCCATCAGCAACTAATCGCGTCCATCAAGTCGGTGATTCCATCCAGCCATCTCATCCTCTGTCATCCCCTTTTCCTTCTGCCCCCAATCCCTCCCAGCATCAGGGTTTTTTCCAATGAGTCAACTCTTCGCATGAGGTGGCCAAAGTGCTGGAGCTTCAGCTTTCACATCATTGAGGTAAACTCTGTACTTCCACTATCACTGTAATTTCTAGTATCAGAAAATCAAGTAATGTAATGATGTTTAGGTATGCTTATCTACCTTTAGATTATAGTTATCAAAAAACTTTATTGTAAATGATGAAAATATAAATTAGATTTTTAATGATATAAGCAGACTCAAAATTCTTGATCTAACACTTCATAAATGACTTCTTGTTTATTTCCTGAATCAATAGAGTAGTTCTTGAGTATATACTATTAGTCCAGCAGGTGGCTAGGTAATCGTAGGCATGAAGGAGACAGAAGGCCTCAGTTCTACCTTTAGTCCATGCTCAGGGGCTAGCATATGAAGCCTCCCAAATTTATTCTACAAGGCAGTATGCTTTAGGTATTTGAAAAAGGATAGATGTGTGACTTGAAAGCAGGCTAAAAAGAGGTGTAAAATTCATGAAATTATGTGTACATGTATGTAAATGAGAGTGGGTAGGTGGATACAGAAGTAAAGAGGAATCGGGTAGCATTTGCAATTCAAAGTACAGATCATATCATACATTTGGAAAATACTGTTTCTTTTAATCTTTCATAACTTACTAACAAAATTATTTTTATCCATTAAAATTGAGGATGTTCAAACAAGGCAATTAAGGAAATATTTATGAGAACAGTAGCATACTAAGGAACATAGGACAATGGATTGAGTGTATGTGTGCAGCTTAGATTTGTCTGTGATGTTCATTCATGTGATTTCTGAGTGGTTATCCTGTGCCTTGTGCAAGGTATACATTTGTCAAACATATCAGGAATAAATAGAATAGAAATTTCCTTGTCAGTCATCCATGAAAGATGCTGGAGCATCTTCAAGAAAATCTACCCTGTAGGTTAACACAGTTAACCCCATAGACAGCAGGAGTTTTATCTTCTACATTTGTCTCTTTTGTGAAAATTAATGTTTTATGTCATTATTGAAATTAAGTGTTTATCTTCAAGTGTATTATTTCATAGAACCTTTTAGATTAGCATTGTATATGTAGTGACCATGGGAATTGGCTTCACAGGTCTCCAGCTATAGGGATCTGGCCTGACCAGGGGCCCAAGTGCTGAGCTGTGACATCCTTAACTGCATCCTGCTGAGGCCACACACCCTCAGGTCTGCTTCTCGTCATTCATGAATGAAGAGGGCAGGAAGGGGGCAGGGAAATTATGTTAGGCCTGTTCTTTCGATACATGGGAGGGACTTCTGTGACTGCTGACTTTGATTTCTGACTGCCCTGACTGCCTTGCTGAATCTTCTTTAGACTACAGTCGACTGGGGCACTGCTCCCTCCAAACTTCTCTTCCTTCCTTCATTCCTGATTAGACTTGCATGGTGGTCTGATAACTCTCCCAGTGTTTCCTGGCTCCCTCCCAGTCTTTTCTCATGGGCACATTCCAAATAGGATATTTGCAAGTCAATCATATATTGGCAGCTGCCTCTTAAAAGACTCTGCCTAACTCTATTGGTCAGAATTCTCCAGAGAAACAGAACCAATAGTATAAATATGTGTGTGTGTATGTATGCATTTTGGGGGGCTCCAAAATCACTGCAGATGGTGACTGTAGCTATAAAATTAAAAGACTCTTGCTCCTTGGAAGAAAAGCTATGACCAACATAGACAGCATATTCAAAAGCAGGGACATTACTTTGTCAACAAAGGTCCGTCTAGTCAAGGCTATGGTTTTTCCAGTAGTCATGTATGGATGTGAGAGATGGACTGTGAAGAAAGCTGAATGTTGAAGAATTGATGCTTTTGAGCTGTGATGTTGAAGAAGAGTCTTGAGAGTCCCTTGGATTGCAAGAGGAAATGTGCTTTTATATTTGTTGTTATATTTAACATTCAGTTCAGTTCAGTCGCTCAGTCGTGTCTGACTCTTTGCGACCCCGTGAATCGCAGCATACCAGGCCTCCCTATCCATCAGCAACTAATCGCGTCCATCAAGTCGGTGATTCCATCCAGCCATCTCATCCTCTGTCATCCCCTTTTCCTTCTGCCCCCAATCCCTCCCAGCATCAGGGTTTTTTCCAATGAGTCAACTCTTCGCATGAGGTGGCCAAAGTGCTGGAGCTTCAGCTTTCACATCATTGAGGTAAACTCTGTACTTCCACTATCACTGTAATTTCTAGTATCAGAAAATCAAGTAATGTAATGATGTTTAGGTATGCTTATCTACCTTTAGATTATAGTTATCAAAAAACTTTATTGTAAATGATGAAAATATAAATTAGATTTTTAATGATATAAGCAGACTCAAAATTCTTGATCTAACACTTCATAAATGACTTCTTGTTTATTTCCTGAATCAATAGAGTAGTTCTTGAGTATATACTATTAGTCCAGCAGGTGGCTAGGTAATCGTAGGCATGAAGGAGACAGAAGGCCTCAGTTCTACCTTTAGTCCATGCTCAGGGGCTAGCATATGAAGCCTCCCAAATTTATTCTACAAGGCAGTATGCTTTAGGTATTTGAAAAAGGATAGATGTGTGACTTGAAAGCAGGCTAAAAAGAGGTGTAAAATTCATGAAATTATGTGTACATGTATGTAAATGAGAGTGGGTAGGTGGATACAGAAGTAAAGAGGAATCGGGTAGCATTTGCAATTCAAAGTACAGATCATATCATACATTTGGAAAATACTGTTTCTTTTAATCTTTCATAACTTACTAACAAAATTATTTTTATCCATTAAAATTGAGGATGTTCAAACAAGGCAATTAAGGAAATATTTATGAGAACAGTAGCATACTAAGGAACATAGGACAATGGATGTGAGTGTATGTGTGCAGCTTAGATTTGTCTGTGATGTTCATTCATGTGATTTCTGAGTGGTTATCCTGTGCCTTGTGCAAGGTATACATTTGTCAAACATATCAGGAATAAATAGAATAGAAATTTCCTTGTCAGTCATCCATGAAAGATGCTGGAGCATCTTCAAGAAAATCTACCCTGTAGGTTAACACAGTTAACCCCATAGACAGCAGGAGTTTTATCTTCTACATTTGTCTCTTTTGTGAAAATTAATGTTTTATGTCATTATTGAAATTAAGTGTTTATCTTCAAGTGTATTATTTCATAGAACCTTTTAGATTAGCATTGTATATGTAGTGACCATGGGAATTGGCTTCACAGGTCTCCAGCTATAGGGATCTGGCCTGACCAGGGGCCCAAGTGCTGAGCTGTGACATCCTTAACTGCATCCTGCTGAGGCCACACACCCTCAGGTCTGCTTCTCGTCATTCATGAATGAAGAGGGCAGGAAGGGGGCAGGGAAATTATGTTAGGCCTGTTCTTTCGATACATGGGAGGGACTTCTGTGACTGCTGACTTTGATTTCTGACTGCCCTGACTGCCTTGCTGAATCTTCTTTAGACTACAGTCGACTGGGGCACTGCTCCCTCCAAACTTCTCTTCCTTCCTTCATTCCTGATTAGACTTGCATGGTGGTCTGATAACTCTCCCAGTGTTTCCTGGCTCCCTCCCAGTCTTTTCTCATGGGCACATTCCAAATAGGATATTTGCAAGTCAATCATATATTGGCAGCTGCCTCTTAAAAGACTCTGCCTAACTCTATTGGTCAGAATTCTCCAGAGAAACAGAACCAATAGTATAAATATGTGTGTGTGTATGTATGCATTTTGGGGGGCTCCAAAATCACTGCAGATGGTGACTGTAGCTATAAAATTAAAAGACTCTTGCTCCTTGGAAGAAAAGCTATGACCAACATAGACAGCATATTCAAAAGCAGGGACATTACTTTGTCAACAAAGGTCCGTCTAGTCAAGGCTATGGTTTTTCCAGTAGTCATGTATGGATGTGAGAGATGGACTGTGAAGAAAGCTGAATGTTGAAGAATTGATGCTTTTGAGCTGTGATGTTGAAGAAGAGTCTTGAGAGTCCCTTGGATTGCAAGGAGATCTAATTAATCCATCCTAAAGGAAATCAGTCCTGAATATTCATTGGAAGGACTGATGCTGAAGCTGAAATTCCAGTACTTTGGCCACTTGATGCGAAGATCTGACTCATTTGAAAAGACCCTGATGCCGGCAAAGATTGAGGGCAGGAGGAGAAGGGGATGACAGAGGATGAGATGGTTGGTTGGCATCACCAACTCAATGGACATGAATTTGAGTAAACTCCTGGAGTTGGCAATGGGCAGGGAGGCCTGGTATGCTACAGTCCAGGGGGTTGCAAAGAGACACTACTGAGTGACTGAACTGAACAGAACTGATGTATGTATATGTATATAGATCTGGTTTACGTGATTAGAAGGCTGAGAAATCCCATGGCCTGCTGTCTGCAGGCTGAAGAATCGGAAGAGCCAGTGATGTAGTTATAGGTCAAGTCCAAAAGCCTGAAAACCAAATGAGCTGGTGGTGTAACTTCCAGCCTTAGGACCAGAGAAGACTGATGTTCCAGTCAAGCAGCCATGAGGGAGAGAGCGAAGTCTTCCTTCATCGGCCTTATTGTACTGCTCAGACTCAGCAGGTGGGACAGTGCCTACCCACATTGAAGAGGGCCGTCTTTACTCAGTCTACTGATTTCTATGTTAATCTCTTCTGGAAACACCCTCACATGTACAACCAGAGATACTGTTTAACCAGATATCTGGGTAACACTTAGTCAAGCTGCACATAAAACTAACCATCATGCTAACATACTTTATCAGAGATTATATAACCATATGCCAAAGAGACATACACTCAGACAAACCTGAGGCCAATAATGTCAGCCTTCAATCTTGTTCTCTGAATACAATGGTGATCATGAAATCCAAAAGGTACTTACTCAATGTTGGAACCCATCCAGCTCAAGAAGCTTTCTCTGTGAAGCTTTCCTTAACTTTTGATTCACTCAAGGGTGATCCTTTTTCTTTTGAACTTCTTAATATATACTGTATGGAAAATTGCCTTTGTGTGCACAGTGCTATCTTGATTCCAGGATCCTTCCCTTTGGTCTTTTCATTCATTTATCCAACATTTATTGCAAATTGATTTTATGTCAGGTATGATCCTAGACACTGGGACACAAGTGCTATGTGTTTGGCATATAGATTACAACAAGTGCATGGTTTTTCTCCTCATATAAAGCAAAATAAAATTGTCTTCAATTGCATTAAGATAGTTTTCTTTTTTAGTGGAGAGACAAAAGTACCATAAAAACTAAAGTAAAGTAAAATATGAAACTGTTATTCTGTTATATGTTAAACAATGAGAAATCAGTTCTAATTCTTGATATATATATAATTGTTTTTTCTGGAGCAGAGACCAGTTCAGAAGGCCTCTTAAAGTTCAACTCATTTTTATTTTTTTATTTCACAAAAGCACTTATTATAAAAAGTAGAAAATATAGACAACAGAAAACCTTTAAATTCTTTATAACACCATCATCCAGAAATAATCACTCTTGAATTTGTGCTATACATCCTTCCATATGTCATCATAAAACACACACAGCTATAGTACCATCAATCATTTTTTCCATTCAGTTACCAAGCATCTATTCATTCATATATCCAGGTTTCCACTATCCTGGAACTTGAGTTTCAGTTCAATGTAGCATCTCTGGAGCAAGGTTACATGGGTGCCATCTCTGTCTCTCTGTCTCTCTCTCTGTCTTGTACTACTGTTTATCAGTGGACATGCCATGTTACACAACTGAGACTGATTCTATAATGGGGGTAATAATTATAACTAATCACAAAGATCCTAGTAATATGCAACAAGCTTTCATTCAGAACAGTGTCAGTTTATAGAAGGTGCTGAGCCATTGCTATTATTATTATATTACTAGTTGCCCCTTCCTGATATTATTTAATTGTTCAGTTTCTAAGTCATGTCCAACTCTTTGTGACCCCACGGACTGCAGCACATCAGGCCTCCCTGTCCCTCACCACTTCCTGAAGTTTGTCCCAAGTTCACGTCCATTGCATTGGTGATGCCATCTAGCCATCTATCCTCTGATGCCCTCTTTTCCTTCTGCCCTCAAATTTTCCCAGCATCAGGGACTTTTCCAGTGACTTGGTTGTTCACATAAGATGCTCAATTACTGCAGCTTCAGCTTCAGCATCAGTCTTTCCAATGAGTATTCAGGGCTGATTTCCCTTAAGATGACTGGTTTGATCCCCTTGCTGTCCAAGGGACTTTCAGGAAGCTTCTCCAGCACCACAGTTCTAAGGCATCAATTCTTTGATGTTCTGCCTTCTTTACGGTCCAGCTCTCACACCAGAGATGACCACTGGAAAGACCATAGCCTTGACTATATGGACCTTTGTTGGTAGAGTAATGTCTCTGCTTTTCAACATACTGTCTAGGTTTGTCATAGCTTTCCTGCCAAGGGGCAATCCTCTTCTGATTTCATGGCTGCAGTCACCATCCGCAGTGATTTTAGAGCCCAAGAAGAGGAGATCTGTCATTACTTCCACCTTTTCCCATTCTGTTTGCCCTGAAGTAATGAGACTGGATGCCATTATCTTAGTTTTTTAATATTTGGTTTTATGCCAGCTCTTTCACTCTCCTCCTTCACTCTCCTCAAGAGACTATTTAGTTCCTCTTTGCTTTCTGCCATTAGAGTGGTATCATCCTCATATCTTAGGCTGCTGATGTTCTCCTGCCTATCTTGATTTTATACAGGGTTCCTTGTTCCTATCTTGTAACTCACCCAGCTGGGCATTCCTCATGATTTGCTCAGCATATAGATTAAACAAACAGGATGACAGCAGAGAGCCCTATCGTACTCCTTTCTCAAACTTCCAATCAGTTCTTCCGTACAAGGTTTCCTTGCTTCTTGACCCATAGTTTTCTTAGGAGACAGGTAAGATGGTCTGGTATTCCTATCTCTTTAAGAGCTTTCCACAGTTTGTTATGATCCACACAGTCAAAGGCTTTAGCATAGTTGATGAAACAGAGGTAGATGTTTTTCTGGGAATTTCCCTTGCTTTCTCTGTGACCCAGCGAATGTTGGCAATTTGATCTCCAGTTCCTTTCCCTTTTCTAAAGCCAGCTTGAACATCTGAAAATTTTGGTCCACATAATGCAGAAGCCTCACATGCAAGATTTTGAATATGACCTTACTAGCATAGGAGATGAGTGCAGTTGTCTGATGGTTAGCCCATTCTTTGTGCTACACACATAAATCAGATAGCTTTTTAAAAAAAGAAAAACAAAACAACAAATTTTATTTTGAAATAATTATAGACTCACAGGCTACTACATAGAGGCTCTTCAACCCTCCATCTGGCTTCCTTCAAAGGAGACACTCCACATACCAAGCCAGAAAATCACCATTGAAACAATACTGTTTGCTGGCCTACAGATCATGTTCAGTTTTCACATGGACTCTGTGTGTGTGTGTGTGTGTGTGTGTGTGTGTGTGGTTTTATGCAGTTTCATTGCCTGTTTAGGTTTGTATAAGCACCACCACTGCTCCATCATCACCAGGGAGTCCCCTCTCACTGTCGCTTCTAGGTACACTCATCTCCCCACTGAGTTCCTATCCCCTAGCACCCTTGTATTCTCTATCTTTACAATTTTGTCCCTTTAGAATGTTAAATGCAATGATGCAGCATGTAACTTTTGGAAATGGACTTCTTCAAGAAACCATAATCTTTTTTTCTTGACTCTATACTGTGAACATTTTTCCATTAAGCTTACTTTCCCATCTATTTTCATGTGTTATTTTAGATAGGAAAACAATGAAAACTAAATTAGTACAAGTTAAGATGATAAAACTCTTAAAGAAAAACAAAATTGTTCAGAGAATGTAAAATATAATGAAAGCCACTTAGTTTTCAAAGTTGACTTAAGTAACACCAATAAAGCAATTTTTATTTAATCTGAAAGTAGAGGCAGATATTCCTACGCCTGACAACTCCATATGAGACTCCAGGGAAAGCAGATAGAAAAAGAACTATGAATGCCAGTGACACAAAAATTCTCATAAGCTATTTAACATAGAAGGCGGAAATCCATTTGCTCTATACTAGAAAAAAGTTTTCTTAATTTTAATGAAATTATAAAATTCCATAATGAAATTGAAATAAGCTTTTATTTAAGTTGATGTCTTCTATCCAGCAATTTGCAGCAAAGACTTTCTCTTCAAAGTCATTATTAACATTGAGTATATTTCTAAGATTACTGAATATTCAGGAAGTCATTGATATAAATTCAAGTAATTCAAATGTCAGGCTGAGTTCTCAGTAGTGATTTACATGAGCAAGAGTTTTATGAGGGTACATTATTAGTTTGCTGGCTGCCTTCATATATAAAGGTTATAAAAAGAATTTTATCCAACAGTTATGATTTTTAGCATAGCACTAGGCAAATATAAATACCCAGAAGAATGTGTGTGGATTTAAGACTTGTGCAGAAATGATCAAATGATTTGGCTTCTCAAATTATGGGCACCCTTTTTTCTCATTAAATGGTACATGTACTCTTTTTCTCATTTAGAATGAAAGCATCTGATGGCAGTTTTGATAGTGTTGTAGTGAATCCTGAAATCCACATTGGTTTCTCAGCACCACCCTCCCTGCCCTGATAGCTCTACCAAACACCCTGACTATAGCTATATATGTACTTTGGGCATTTCAACTTATAAAATGATTCATATATTTGTAAACTATCCACTTTGAAAACTTATCAGTGTAGATATTATTGTAATTCAGAGGGCACAGACAAGAGTCTCAGAGGATGATTAAATTTGGATGTTTCACTGTCTGAGATTTGATTTTTAATTTGCATGTTTAAGCCCACAGCCTTAGTTTCTCCAGAATCAATCAGTTGGGTGTCAGACTTTAGAGAAACTGATTAATAAAATAAATATTATATTAATTATGGAATTCTAAACATATGTTTTCAAATGTCACACTTTTCTGTGACAGGTGGGAAGTTGTTTTCTCAGAGGACAAAGTTATAGAGAAGTTTGCTTACTGGACAGTGAATTAATGTATAGCAATTTGGAAGTTTCTGAGGACTTGGGAACTAGAGAGATAATAGGTGTGTTTCTTACACCAGAGAACTTACTAAGGAGATCTTGTCTCCAAAATCTATCTATAAGTATACCAAGATTATTCCTGTCATCTAGAAGAAAAATACAGCTGTAAGTAGTATGTCCACCAGTCTGTGGTAGCTTTCTGGTCAACTGAAGGTATTTATATGCAGCATTGTTCATATTAGTCAAAGCCTGCTTTTCTGGGACAGTGTTGAAAACACATTTGTTCTTTTCCCTTTTCCCTATCTCTTCACACTCTTTTAAAAATACTTCTCATATATTTCCAAAGTTAAAATATCATGGACAATTTACAATTAATGAAATAATATTTCGAGTGAAAGTGCAAGTGTTAGTTGCTCAGTTGTGTCTTACTCTTTGTGACCCCATGAACCCCAGAGGCCCACGAGGCTCCTCTGTCCATGGTATTCTTAGGGCAAGTATAGTAGAGTGGGTTGCCATTCCCTTCTCTAGAGGATCTTCCTGACCCAGGAATTGAAGCTGGGTCTCCTACATTGCAGACAGATTCTTTACTGCCTGAGCTACCAAGGAAAGCCCCAATTATGTTGTAGATCCTACATTTTTAAGGCTTTAAAGGTATAATTGACATACAGTAAATTGTATCTATTACATGTAAATTTGATACTTTTTGACAAATGTATATAGGAATGGAGTCAGCATCAACCTCAAAATAGTGAATATATTCATAAAAAAAAAAGCCCAAAGTTTTCTTGTGTCCCTTTGTACTTCCTCCCTCCTCCCCATTCTCACCCCCTAACTTTCAGTAGCCATTGCTCTGCTTCATAGGTTAAATGGATCTCTTTCTGACATGACTTAAGAAGGCATTACCAACTTGTTGAGATTTTACAGGCACCCAAAGATTTGGGTTGGATATTTATCAGGGCATAATCACTTTCTAATGAGTACTGTTGGATTTCTGATCACATAGTGAAAATTGATATCACCTTTCTGTAGGGAAACATGATATGTGTTTGTATTGTTAAAAATGTCCATGTACTTTTACCTAAGAGTTCTACCTTGAAGAACTTAGGCTTAAAGATATTATATGATCTTCATTAAATAGATCTTTATAATTTAAAAACAATCATAAATATCCTCAAAAAATGGATTAAAGTTAAAACTGGAATATCTGTGTAGTGAGGTAATA
>SJYC01080889.1:0-14611 GCA_006408675.1 Madoqua kirkii | reverse complement strand
CTAACTCTTCACTTTTTCAGGGTTATTTCTTTCTTCTTTATTTTTTATGGCTTTTTAAATGTGCTTTTACCCCAGTATTAAAACTTAAACCCAGTTAATTCTTGGTCTGTTTTTGCTATTCTTTCTCATACGTATTCACACAGAGGGAGTCAATTGCTTACTTTATTATAGTCTCAAAGCAGTGCTTATAGGTCTATAATTGTATCTATAACAGAACTTTGCAGTGATTTCTTTACATATTTCTCTCTGTGGAACTGAAATGCAGTTGACAGCACCAGATGAGTCTTGTTGATTTTCCTTTGCTTTGGGGTATTTAATAAATACTGATTCAGAGACTGGCAGCCTGAATGGCTGATCCATGTGTCAGGTGCAAATGAGTATGTGATCTCAACTAAGTGGCAATATTTATACATAGATTTATATTGTTTCAGATTGTGTGATATTGAAGTTTGCATTCATTCTCTTTTCATTTTAAAATCATCATAACATTTATTAACTTAAAAAGGTCTAAGAATTTAAAATAAAATGGCTTATACAGTAACTGTTATTTCCTAGGCCAATTCTTAGAAAACATATACTGGTACATCCTAAAGTTTATGAACAATCTTGACCCTTCAGTTTGGAGCAGTCTGAAAATATATGGGGCTATGCATAAGTTATGATTAGTCAAACTGTATGTATGTCATCATTAATATATAGTTGAAAGGGATTTTTAGTTTAATATATCCATTTTTATAGCAAAAATGACTTGAAAATTACATAATAAAGGTGACATATCTCTATTAAAATATTGATAAACATCAAAACCAATAAACATTGAGTACTAAGCTCATTTCATTGTGTGTACTTTGCTAAAAGGAATGCAAAATATATTTTGGTTTTTATGTTTATCACCATGTAGAATACAAAGTGAAAGTGAAATGTTAGTTGGTCAGCTGTATCTGACTCTTTGCAACCCTGGGGACTGAAGCTCACTAGGCTCCTCTGCCAATGAAATTCTCTAAGCAAGAATACTGGAATGGGTGCCATTCCTTTCTCCAGGGCATCTTCCCGACCCAGAGATCAAATCCAAGTCTCCCACATTGCAGGCAGATTCTTTACCATTTGAGCCACATTTATCACCATATAGAGTACAAAACATTGTTTAATATATCACTAAATAGGAACTCTGAAACATAATCAAACATTTCAATATGTTTGACTGGAGAAAAAAATCCTTTTAAAATCTGTCAGCAAAAGATAATTTTTTAAAAAAATTATAGAGTTACTTGCCTGATTGAGATGCCTGCTGGTTTGTCAGGAGAGAAAATTAGCTGGCATTCAACTCCCAGAGGAATCTTTCTTTTCAGGTGAAAGAAATTATAAAGTCTGCTAACTAAGCAGCACAGTACCGTATTATTTCCTTGTTCACCAAATGAATACAAAGCATAACTAAGTCAATTTCTATATACCTGAAATACCTGTTAGAGATTGTTGTGTCAGTTAAGAAATGCATTCCATGGGCTCAGCCTCCATGCTTTATTCTGCCCCTTTAAAAATTCACCATCTTTATTATCTCTCACTATTTTTACTAACCAATATAAAAGGCAGTATTGTCTTTTGCACTCAATTTCCCCCAAAAATAGCAGTAATGGAGGCAGTGTGGAATAATTAGGACACTAAAGTTGACAACTGAATTTAATGTTGCATTATCTGTTTCAGCTCTGTGTGCTGTCTGTGGGCGCACATGTAATTTTGGGGAACAGCCTTACTGGCATCATGTATCACCTGGGCTTTCCCTGTGGCTCAGCTGGTAAGGAATCCGTCTGCAATGCGGGAGACCTGGGTTTGATCTCTGGATTGGGAAGATCCTCTGGAGAAGGGAAAGGCTAACCACTTCAGTATTTTGGCCTGGAGAATTCCTGGTTCATGGGGTCACAAAGAGTCTGACATGACTGAGCGACTTTCACTTTCACTTCATGGTATTAACTAAAATTAAATGGCAAGCAACAGTTTACCGAAAGCAATGCTGTTCAAGAATGTATCCAATCATGGAAATGGAAACAAAATCAGTGAAGTATAGACTTGCTAGTAAGAATGGCTATATGCTATATAGCTATATATGCAATGAACAGTGGCCTAATACTTGATTAATTGTAATAACACGTATCACTGTAAGAGTAGGAGAAATATGTGTTGAAGAGTGAGATTTACTACAAAAAATTATTATTAATGATTTAATAATAATTGTGGGGTATTGAAAAATATTTAAAAAACAGCAAAAATATGTATAGCAGAGAAACTCCATATTGTGAAACTTGTGTCTATTATCTGGTAAAGATGCAGGTGAAATCTCAAAACCTCTGTTTGTCTCTTTCACTCTAAGTGACATATGCCTGGACCCAAACTCTCCCTTCTTTGTACCAACTTTTGGATAATGTCAAAGATCATTTAATCTTTGTCTTTCCTTTCATACCAATTTAGTTTATTTATTCAACAAATATTTCCTGAGTACCTGTTATATTCTAGAAATAGTGCTAGATGCAAGTAATAATAAAGCAAACCAAGGAGGTCTGGAAAGAAAGAACTCAGGTTGTACAGAAACACATTATATATAAATATATTAACACATTATATGAATATACAAATATATATATAAATTCATATAGTGATTAACATATAGTACCTTATATATAATACCCCTGTACTCATCACTGCAGATACTGCAGGGGGCCACTGAACATTTTAAGCAAGGTCATGACAATGGCAACCCACTCCAGTACTCTTGCCTGGAAAATCCCATGAAGAGAGGAGCCTGGAAGGCTGCAGTCCATGGGGTCCCTAAGAGTCGGGCACAACTGAGCAACTTCACTTTCAACTTTTCACTTTCATGCATTGGAGAAGGAAATGCAACCCACTCCAGTGTTCTTGCCTGGAGAATCCCAGGGACGAAGAAGCCTGATGGGCTGCAGTCTCTGGGGTCACACAGAGTCAGACACAACTGAAGCGACTTAGCAGCAGCAGCAGCATGACAATATTAGATTCGCATTTTTGAAAAATCACCCTGGCAGGAGAAAGAAAGAAGTTAAAGAGGTGAGCTTGGATGCAGGGAGATGGGTTATTTGACTGCTGTAATTGATAAGAGGTAATAAAGGCTTGTACTGGAAAAACATCCAGGGTGAGGGGTTATCAAGGAAGGAGAAGAATAAAGGAATGGAAGGAATTCAGTATGATGGTCACAGTTTGTTGTGAAACTAGATAGGTGCTGGTGCTAGTAAGCTCAAAGAACTGGATTAGGTGTGTGGATCTCACATGTGGGTGATTTTGCCTCCCAGGAGACATTTGGCAATGTCTGACGATATTTTTGGTTGTCACAGTTTGGACTGGGGTGGGAACTGTATTGGCATCTCTCAGGTAGAGGCTGAGAAGGCTGCTTGGTGTCGCACCATGCACACAAAAAGCCCCTACAACAGAGGATTATCCCACCCTTGTCAGCCAGGTTGAGGAAAATGGAAGCAAGATTTAGCCACTTTGGTAGAGAAATAAGATGTTAAACTCAAGTTTGAACATCTTGAATTTAAAGTGCCATTCAATATTATCATTCTGCTTAAATCACATGACTTGTTAAAAATCAACTGGTATTGTGTTGCATTAAATTTGAAAAATTGTTTGCATGAGTGCATGCTCAGTTTTCTTTGATTCGTCAGGCTCCTTTCTCCATGGGATTCTCTAGGCAAGAATACTAAAGTGGGTTGCCTTTTCCTATTCCTGGGGATCTTCCCAACCCAGGGATTGAACCTATGTCTCTTGCCTCTCTTTTGACAAGCAGATTCTTTACCATTGCACCACCTGGAAAGCCCACAAATAATATAGAAAAATTCAGTGATATATATATATATATATATATTACTTTTCACTTTCATGCATTGGAGAAGGAAATGCAACCCACTCCAGTGTTCTTGCCTGGAGAATCCCAGGGACGAAGAAGCCTGATGGGCTGCAGTCTCTGGGGTCACACAGAGTCAGACACAACTGAAGCGACTTAGCAGCAGCAGCAGCATGACAATATTAGATTCGCATTTTTGAAAAATCACCCTGGCAGGAGAAAGAAAGAAGTTAAAGAGGTGAGCTTGGATGCAGGGAGATGGGTTATTTGACTGCTGTAATTGATAAGAGGTAATAAAGGCTTGTACTGGAAAAACATCCAGGGTGAGGGGTTATCAAGGAAGGAGAAGAATAAAGGAATGGAAGGAATTCAGTATGATGGTCACAGTTTGTTGTGAAACTAGATAGGTGCTGGTGCTAGTAAGCTCAAAGAACTGGATTAGGTGTGTGGATCTCACATGTGGGTGATTTTGCCTCCCAGGAGACATTTGGCAATGTCTGACGATATTTTTGGTTGTCACAGTTTGGACTGGGGTGGGAACTGTATTGGCATCTCTCAGGTAGAGGCTGAGAAGGCTGCTTGGTGTCGCACCATGCACACAAAAAGCCCCTACAACAGAGGATTATCCCACCCTTGTCAGCCAGGTTGAGGAAAATGGAAGCAAGATTTAGCCACTTTGGTAGAGAAATAAGATGTTAAACTCAAGTTTGAACATCTTGAATTTAAAGTGCCATTCAATATTATCATTCTGCTTAAATCACATGACTTGTTAAAAATCAACTGGTACTGTGTTGCATTAAATTTGAAAAATTGTTTGCATGAGTGCATGCTCAGTTTTCTTTGATTCGTCAGGCTCCTTTCTCCATGGGATTCTCTAGGCAAGAATACTAAAGTGGGTTGCCTTTTCCTATTCCTGGGGATCTTCCCAACCCAGGGATTGAACCTATGTCTCTTGCCTCTCTTTTGACAAGCAGATTCTTTACCATTGCACCACCTGGAAAGCCCACAAATAATATAGAAAAATTCAGTTATATATATATATATATATATATATGCAGAAATTATGGTTCCTTTTGAATATAAAATAAGTAAATGTATATATATTATGTAGGAGTATAATTTGAATAGTGTTGTCTAATAATATGGGCTGTGGCTACTTTGGAATTAACAAATTATTTAGCTGTATTTTATGAAATGGAGGAATACACTATGTTTTCATATTCTAAAAAACAATGTAGGATACATATCATTGTCTTCAAGAATTTCTCTCTTTATAAAATACTCTTAAAGATCTAATTGTCAATATGTATTTAAGTTGATAATGGGCTGGAGTAGAGAAAGCAAATTGAAAGAGAAAAGTAAAACTTGTTTCAGTTCCCATTTACAAAATTATACCACCACACACTCGTTCTTCCTAAAGTGTCAACTTTTTACAGGTTATGCGATATTAATAAAATTCAGCTAAATTCCAATAGTAAATAGAAAACCAACTTTGGTGCTCTGATCTTAACTACAGAATATTTCTTTTTCTCAAATTGGTTTGTTTTATGTTACATAAGATGATATGTTGGGGGAAAAGTTCTTATCTATTCTTTTCAAAGATATGATGGTTTCCAAGATTTAATTAATAAGACCAACTAATTCATATAATTATTTCTGTAGTTGAAAAATTGGAGCCAATTATCCACCGCAATTGACCTTTCTGATGTAATACTATTTGAATTGCTATACTCAGCTTATGTTTAATTACACTATGTTTAATTATTGTATCTGAATAATGGTTAATGAGCTCCCATGTTTAATTACTGTTTCTGACTAACGTAATCACTCTTAAGTAATCTCTGTCATTATCAGATAAGCAGGATAAGCTCTGTGGGTCTGTTCTCAGCCTGATTTTGCAGGTTTGTCTTGCTTCGTGGGTCCCTTTTGTGCACTGAGTGCCAGTCCCAGGCATTCTCTTAGCTCCTTCAATGAGCAAAGCTGCTTCCTACTTTGGGGCCTTCACACTTGTTAATCCTCCTTCCTTCTGCTCTGGTCTTTAGATCTCAGCTCTGACACCATCTGAAGAACAATATCTTCTCTGGCTTTCCAGAATACTCCCTTCATAGGCCCACTCCCTTTTAATGTTAGCAATATCATTGTGCAGTTTTCCTTTACACCAGGTGCTGCAATTGTTTTCATTTGTAAGCTGTGTTTGTTTAATTTTGTATCACAAGCTCTGCATAGTAATTCACCAATGTATACTCTACAGCATTTGTTGAATAAATATATGAATATGAATGAATGAATGACTCAGTCAACCACAAAATTAAAAGATACGTTTTTAATTGTGAATACTTTATACTTATGGGTTTCTGAAGCCATTTCACTATCACAGCGATTGAAAATACAAATGCGTATATAAACAAGAAGGTAAAAGAAATTAGTGAAGTGTCAAATGCAAGTCAATAAGGAGCTGGACAGGAGAGGACTTTCAGGAAAATGATGAAGTGGATTACCTACGCCATTGGTATTCAAATTCAATAATTTTAACACTCTGCATGCTAATGAATAATAAACTCATGAATTTCAGTATGTTAGTTCTCAGATGCTGGGAGCAGTGGCAGCCTCAGAACATGAATGTTAGGCAGATGGTTGCTTATGGTCACATAGCATAGCTCTGCTTAGATGTCACCAAGCCAAAGACCCAAATGTGTATATGAATATTCAAGAATATTCACTCAGTTATGCTCTAAAATTTTATCATTTATTTAAACAGTGTTGATTTACAGTATGTATGAAAATAGAAGTGTAAGATAGTTTTGTTCAAGGAATCTCAATGAAAAATTATAATTAAGGCCTAAAATAAACTTGGATCTAGGGTTTATCAGAGTTAGGTAGGGCCATGTAGAAAAGTGAAAGTGAACATGTTAGTCGCTCATTGTGTCTGATTCTTTGTGACCCCATGAACTGTAGCCCGCCAGGCTCCTCTGTCCATGGAATTCTCCAAGCAAGCATACTGGGATGGGTAGCCATTCCCTTCTCCAGGGGATCTTCCTGACCCAGAGGTCAAACTCAGATCTCCTGCATTGCAGCAGGTTCTTTACCACTGTGCCACTAAGGAAGCCCTTAGGGAAATGTGAAGACACCCTCCATTGTGGCCTCCAGTAACCCTGCCTCCTGTGACTCACACCCTTGTGTAATGCCCTGCATTTGAGTCTAGGTTGGACTTATTGTTTCAGTTCTAATAAAGATAATATGACAAAAGGCATGGAAGACACTGAAATTTGGCTAAAAGACTACGGCTTCAATCTGTGTCTTCTCCCTCGTTGCATCTCATATCATTCACTGTGGGGGAAGCCAGCTACCATGTTGTGAATGTATCAACAGTGGAAGACTACCCAATGAGAAAAAAGCTTGTTTATTCAGAGCTCGCTGCACCATGGGAGTCAGTCACTGTCACTTGAGTTTGGCAGAAACTCAAAGACAGTCAGAGGAGTGAGGGAAAAGGAAGGGCTGAAGCCCTGAAGGTGTACCCTTTAGGAGGCTGTTGGCCTGGGGGAGCTGAAGGCAGACTAAGCAGAAGTGGGCATCCTCTGTGACTGGTTAGCGAGCACATTTGACTTTCTTTGGCTGGTCCTAAATTGGATGTAGGGGGTAAAAATTGGGGAAGCTGACCATCTTGGCCATTTGGACCGATTGCAACAGAGGTTGTGGTTTGACTTTGCAGATAGTTTGCTGCAGGGGCTACAAGTGGGCTTCCTGGACTGGTTGCTGTTGTTGGAGGTCAGAGTTTTAATTTTATGTATAGTCTTGTCATTGTTCATTTTATATTAAGTCTCTTGTGAGGTGACCCTCATGAGAGACCCATATAAGTGAGCCTAGAAGCAGATTTTCAAAGGCCTCCAATAGCTATATGACTGAGCTTGGAAGTAGAACTTCACCGAGTGGAGCTTTGGGGTGACTGTAACCCTGGAAGAGCCTCTGCTGAGACTCCTTAGCTCAGTTGCCATCTGATTCCTGGTGAATAGAAATTGCCATAATAAATGCTTATTGTTGTCTGCCACTAAATTATGGGATACTTTTTAATGCAGCAATCATTAACTAATACAGATCTCTTCTGTCAATCATAGCACCGAGAAATTTAGCTCAAGAACTAAGATTTTTATAGGCCATTGCAGTACTTTTCAGATGGCATAATATCTCTCCAAGAAATATGGAAACTAGGTCAAAAGTTAAGACACTTTAGTGACTTTAACTTGTCACTTTAACTTTTTAGGTCAAGTTAAGTCACTTCCTTGTTGAACCTCCTTTCCTTTTCTATTTTATTTAATAACAATATCATATACCCAGTCTAGTAGCCAAGAAAATGTTGAGTCATCTGATTCTTTAACTAAATATTTATTGAGTCTCTACTATGTACTAGGTACTATTCAATCACTTAGAATATGGTAAAATTACCTGCCCTTGTGGAGCTCACATTCTAGTGAAAAAAAAGGAGAAAATAAACAAAAAGCATAACTCTTATGGGAAGAGTAAGGGCAAGTTCTACGTCATCACATGGTATGCAATAAAGAATAAGTTGTGTTGGGTATCTCTGGTGGCTCAGTGGTAAAGAATCCACCTGTCAACGCAGGAGATAAAGATTCGATCCCTGATCCAGGAAGACTCCACATGCTGTGGAGCAACTAAGTCTGTGAGCCACAACTATGGAGCCTGAGCTCCAGAGCTCGTGCGTCACAACTACCGAGCCCCCGCACTGCAACTACTGAATGAAGCCTGTGTGCCCTAGAGCCCGTGATCCTCGACGAGAGAAGCCACCGCAATGAAAAGCCTGTGTGCTACAAGGAAGAGTAGCCTCTCCTTACTGCAACCAGAGAAAGCCCATGCAGCAACGAAGACCCAGCACAACCATGAACAGGTAAAGTACAAAAAGAATCAGCCGTGTTGCGGCACAATCGGAGTCAAGCATCGGATCAAGAGGAGAAGTACAGGCCTCCCAACTCTTGATAGTCTGAAAGTGATGACTGCCGGGTGTAAAATGGTTCTGTGCGCCAGTGAAGGCACGTTGTCTTCCTTGCTCTTCCTTCGTTCTGTGGGAGCATGGGGACAGCTGGTTGGCTCTTGGAGGGACTACTGAGGACCTGGACAGCAATTTAGAATTGTTGGCTAGGAAAGGCAGCTAGCCAGCCTTTGGAAACCTTGGATAGTTCCAGGCCTTTGTTCTAGAAGAAGCCACCGTGCCTGTGAATTTCCAAGGCACCTGAGTTCAGGCGTAACTCCTCCAGCCAGGATTAGGAGGCTCCCCAACCTTTGTCACAGATTTCTTAGAGTCATTTTCTGACAGTTCTGCTTACTGCAGTGGCATGATAAATATGTCATCTATGCAATGCATTATGTGATATGTGCTATGGAAAAAGAAAAAAAGTAAAAATAAAGCATGCTATGTAGGCTAGAGAATGTGGAGTGGAGGGTGGGTTGTAAAGAGTACACTGGGTGTATCTGAAGAATGCTAAGGAGGCCAACACAGCTGAGTAGATTGGGAGGAGAGAGGAGTAAGAGAGGAAGTGAGAAAAGTAAAGTGGGGTTAGATCATACAGGGCCTTGTGTGTGTGTGTGTTTTTTAAATGAACCTTGCTTTTACTATGAAGTGGGGAGCAATCAGAGATTTGTCAGCAAATTGACCAAGTCCTGTGTTTTAGAAACTTCACTGTGCTGTTGTTTAGAGTATAGTCTAGACATGTCTGGAATTCAGGAAAGAGGTCTAGACTGGAGATATGCAACTGGGAATCACTGGCTCACATAGAATATTTAAAACCACGAAACCGACTGAGATTACCAAAACGTGAATCTGCACAGAGAAAAGAAGAGGGCTGAAGCCTGGGCCCTGGGAATTCTAAAATTAGAAGGACGGAGGAGGAAGGGAAACAGCATAGGAAACCAAAAAAGAATGACCAGTGAGACAGGAGGAAGTCCAAGAAATTATATTGTGCTGGAGATCTGGTAAAGGAACTAAATGTATTAAGGAGGAGGAGGGAGTGAGAAACTGTCAAATGCTGTTGTTATGTCACCTGTGATGGGGACTGAAATTCACTAATGAATTTGGCAACTGACTGGATGTCATCAGTGAAGTGTACAGAATTTGTTTTGGAGAAATAGTGAGGCAAAGCCTGATAAAAGTAAGTTTTTCAGAAAAATGGAAAAGGGAATTAGAGAGAATGATAATATATAGATCTTGAGTAACTCTGATACAGAGTTTCAGAGAATTGGAGCAGTAGCCAGAAGCAAAGTTAGCAACATCTCTCTCAACCCCTACGGATAACGGGATATCACGTCTAGTTTCCAACTCTAATCTTATCTTTTAACATTATCTTCCTTTGTGTCCATGATTTTGTCCTGGAGATTTTCATCTGGTTCTCTGTTCTCTCTCACCTGGCTTATGACCTCACATCTCACCAGAATAATTTTAATACCATATTACCATCCCACTATCTCCATAGCAGCTTCCTGCTTCATTATGCCCGCTTGGATTCTCTTCCCAATACGTTCCATTTATGATGTCATTTCCCTAAGTTAATTTAATTCTTTAAACGGCTTCCCCAATACAGATTGGTTGTAGCTTGTAAGCGGGCTGGCACTTCAGCAGCAGAGAGAGAAAGGCAAAAACCAGGCCAGAAGAGCAAACTAGATCTCGATTGTGCAGTGGGGCTAGCCTGCCAGGTGGGGCCGCTGTTGTAAGACTTAACAGTGTCCAAACTATGGAGAGCATTTCCCCTCAAGAACTTTCAGGAGTCAGAGGCCTGGTTTTATAGGTCAGAAGATGAAAGCTCAAAGTCAAGGAAATAAAAAAGACTTTCCCTTGTACGGTTTAGCCTCATTATTATGCAAAGTGTTGTATTTAGGACTACAGATGATTTTAAAGACCCATGTTTTAGGAACATGAGATTCCTACATTTCTGACCGGTTTAGTTCTCACTGGTTTAGATTTCACTTGTAGATGTATGGTTTTCAGGCCAAACAGTTGACATTTGTTATTTCATTTCATAAATGTACCAAGATATGCTCCTCTACATTATGAATATACTTATATATTTTTTCTGTAAATATGTCTGTATATTCACTTACCTTTTTAGCTTTTGCTTCTTTCTCCTGATTTTGAAATTAATTTTATTTTGTTTTCAGTTCAGTTCAGTCTCTCAGTTGTGTCCAACTCTTTGTGACCCCATAGACTGCAGCACGTCAGGTTTCCCTGTCCATCACCAACTACTGGAGCTTGTTCAAACTCATGTCCATTGTGTCAGTGATGCTATCCAACCATCTCATCCTCTGTTGTCCCCTTCTCCTCCCACCTTAAATCTTTCCCAGCATTAGGGTCTTTTCCAACGAGTCAGTTCTTCGCATAAGGTGGCCAAAGTACTGGAGTTTCAACTTCCAGTAATATAAAGTCATTAAATTTGTTGATGCAAATTTGTTATTGCTCCTGAAATAACATTGTTAACCTTTCCTGATTCCAAATATATTTTTGTGAACCAGGGAACTGATTGTATAATCACTGTAATTTGATGAAAAAGATACCTTGTTTATTAAAAACTCACATCTTATAATCAGAGATAGCTTCATGCAATAATACCACGCTTTCTAAAGTGTGTGTTCCATAATATAGTATAACTCATGACTTTTTATAATGTTTGATGACATTTTAAAAAATTGTAGCTCACACCAGGCAGGTTAATCATACTCGGAAATATCGGATGTTCCTAATTACATGCTGATTGCTCAGCTCCTGTTTCAGCCAGAGGGAAAGTGTTCAGAAGTTTCCTGTAAAATCCTGTGATTCACCTCTGTGCAATGTCTCTGCTCACTCCTGTGATTGCTCTATTTAAAGCACGTATCTTTTAGTAGTGGCTTCATCCTTTGTGTTTTTTTTATACGTCACCTCCATGACCATCTGTTAGAGAAGAGTTTTATTTTTCTGTTTTGAGTTATATTTGGTCTACTTACTACTCATGGGGAAAATTACTCTCTCGTTTACCTATTCCATATTTTAAGTGATAGTGTTTTTATAAATTTAAATCCTCTCTCTAAACAGATTCAATCATTTTATACACATACGACTTGCATCACCCAACATTTCACATAAGTTTTTATGAGAGCTAGGACCTAACATTCCATGCTTTGCATTGAGATTATTATCTGCATATTACTTTAGATTTTATGAAGACTGAAATATATATTCTTTAATGTTTTCCAGTTTTTTCACTGTTCAGATTTTACATTAGCTAGCTATCCAGAGATGATATTAAACTGGGACATTAACCACATTGTTTGCTTATCATCACCTATGGATCCTCCAAGATGCGAATCATATCCTTTTTCTAATTGATGCACATTTTCCTGAAACTAAACTGGAAGGTCCCCATTTCATCCTCATATTATGCCTGTAGTTAATTGGTATTTTGATTGAGCCAGCAGAAGAATAAAAATGTCCATGAATCAAAGGAAATTATTCTCATTAGATATGAAACAAAGAAAGCAGTGGTTTCGAGAACAAATATTATTCAAAAATATTCTCATTAAAAGAAATTGCTCTCTCTGGTATAATAAAATTCTTCTAAAGAGAAGCATCTGGCAGAATCATATAATTTACTGTAGCATACCATTTGGGATGAAATAAGTTACTTCATGTCACAAAATGCTTTCAAGACTTCTCAATATTTTTTCTTCATTTTAACTTATCTCTGTCTCACAGTTCTCCAATTAGATTGTTTCTTCCTCAGTATTTCTTTAAAGGCATCACATTATAAATGTTATATAGAAGTTGCAGTCCCTTGAAGGTTAGAAATATTAAAAAATGGAATTTGTTCAAGCCCATGTGTGGAATGTGAAAGTCTTCCTGTGCTGGTTCACGTGCACAATTTTTCATATTAATTAGTGGGAAGATTGAGCTCCAAGTGCTGAGATAAATGAGCTGTGGAAGTGGACACTGAGAAAAAGACTGTCATTTGAGCTCATGTGTTTGCCAGGCACCCATGTGTAAACCTGCTATCACCCTACATTTGAGCTGAGTTATTATGTTATTGAAGAAGCATTAAAATTAAACATCAGTGGACCTTAAAGTTGGAAGAAATTTTAGAGGCCATCTTATCCTTTAGTCTCACCATCATTTCAGATCAACTATTTCAAGAGCTACTCTAACCGGACACCCACTAGTTTTCAAGGAAGTCCATTCCATTTTCAGAAAGCTTTTTATCAGACTGAGATATGGCTTCTGTTTCCGTATTTTATTTCCAGATCTAGAAAACTCTTCAAACCTATCTTCTATATAGGGGCCTTTACATTTCCAAGTTGGCTTTCACATACCTCCTAAATACTTTTTAAGTGGTATGTGCACAGTACTATAAGAAATCTTGAGGGGAGTTAAACAGTGACACCATCACCTGTCAAGAAAATATATTAGAATAAATTGAAACAGTATGAGATTTGATCAAATACTAGGGTAAGAACTCCACTCAATATTTACAAGTGGTGAGGGGCTATTTTTTAAACCATCTCTAATTGTAGATAATATTTTTAATAAATTAGGAAAACTTTAAAAAGATGTTATATTGAAAGCACTGAAAATATCTTGAATAAAGTCACAGTAAACCATTTTTTAAAATAAATAGACATAGGCTTAAGCATAACAGAGGGTATAATTAACTATGAATGAACTGACATAGATTATTGTTACTCAATGAACGCATAGACTGGCAGTAGCAGTCTCCACTGGGAACGTGTTAGGCAAACAGATTTTCCGACTCTACCCTAGATCTACTGAATCACAAGCTTCATGTAACAAGAGCATAATGTGATTCATACACAAGCACTGGCATATATTAGAGACCAGTAATAGAAAGTCAGAAAATAGAAAGTTCAGAAAGTAGTTGAGAAACTATTCTTTAGAATGTGGGGACCACGGTAGGAGAGGAAGGGGTTAAGAATCATTCCTTTTTGGAGGACTAGTAAGTGTAAATGCCTCGAGGTAGAAATTACCTGGGACATTGAAGAGACTGACCTCATGTAGTCTGAAGGATACCTGTTAGGGAATAGAAGTACATAAGGGACTTCCCTGGTGGTCCAGTGGTTAACACTCCACACTACTACTTAAGAAGGTGCAAGTTCCACCCCTGGTCTGGAAAGCAAGATCCAAGATGTCGCTTGGTGTGGCCAAAACAGAAAACAGAAAAACAAAAACCAAAACATTACATGAGGCTAAAGGTTCTGGAAACAAAGTACGTTTTTTTCTATTTCTATTTGATGTGGTAAATTAGGAACTATGTACAGATTAGACTATATTGGAAAATAAGAAAATAAGGGAAAGAAATTTACTGAAAGTAATCCAGGCAGGAAATTATAAGACCCTTGTCAGAATGGTAGCAATGAAAAAAGAACAAAACCACCATTCCTCAAATCCTCAGTGCATTTATAACTTAAATTTTTATTTCACAAAAAATATGCTTGTGGTTATCTATTTCCATGGAGTGTATTCCCAGGTCTGTTTTTGCCTGTCTAAAAAGTATTGGTTTTTGTTTGTTTGTTTTGTCTTTGATGGTGGTTTTAAAAAATGATGAAGGGTTTTCTATTTTCACTAACAGTAGAAAAAGGCACACTTTCTTTTGAAATACTGCCAGCAACAGATCATATAATTCCTTATTTTTTGGCAGCCCATTGGATGTAGAGTGATATCTCATCATTATTTTCATTTATATTTCTATGATTCATGTTTTT
>SJYC01080887.1:0-42004 GCA_006408675.1 Madoqua kirkii | reverse complement strand
GAACTTCCAGATGTTCAAGCTGGTTTTAGAAAAGGCAGAGGAACCAGAGATCAAATTGCCAACATCTGCTGGATCATTGAAAAAGCAAGAGTTCCAAAAAAACATCTATTTCTGCTTTATTGACTATGCCAAAGCCTTTGACTGTAGGGATCACAACAAACTGTGGAAAATTCTGGAAGAGATGGGAATGCCAGATCACCTGACCTGCCTCTTGAGAAACCTATATGCAAGTCAGGAAGCAATAGTTAGAACTGGACATGGAACAACAGACTGGTTCCAAATAGGAAAAGGAGTACATCAAGGCTGTATATTGTCACCCTGCTTATTGAACTTATATGCAGAGTACATCATGAGAAACGCTGGGCTGTAAGAAGCACAAGCTGGAATCAAGACTGTGGGAGAAATATCAATAACCTCAGATATGCAGATGACACCACTCTTATGGCAGAAAGTGAAAAGGAACTAAAAAGCCTCTTGATAAAAGTGAAAGTGGAGAGTGAAAAAGTTGGCTTAAAGCTCAACATTCAGAAAACAAAGATCATGGCTTCTGGTCCCATCACTTCATGGGAAATAATGGGCAAACAGTGGAACTAGTATCAGATTTTATTTTGGGGGGCTCCAAAATCACTGCAGATGGTGATTGCAGCCATGAAAGTAAATGACGCTTATTCCTTGGAAGAAAAGTTATGACCAATCTAGATAGCATACTGTAAAGCAGAGATATTACTTTGCCAACAAAGGTCCATCTAGTCAAGGCTATGGTTTTTCCTGTGGTCATGTATGGATGTGAGAGTTGGATTGTGAAGAAAGCTGAGCACTGAAGAACTAATGTTTTTGAACTTTGGTGTTGGAGAAACCTCTTGAGAGTCCCTTGGACTGCAAGGAGATCCAACCAGTCCATTCTGAAGGAGATCAGTCCTCGGTGTTCATTGGAAGGACTGATGCTGAAGCTGAAACTCCAATACTTTGGCCACCTCATATGAAGAGCTGACTCATTGAAAAATGCCCTGATGCTGGGAAGGATTGGGGGCAAGAGGAGAAGGGGGTGACAGGATGAGATGGCTGGATGGTATAACTGACTCGATGGACATGAGTTTGGGTAAACTTTGGGAGCTGGTGATGGATAGGGAGGCCTGGTGTGCTGTGATTCATGGGGTCTCAAAGAGTTGGACACGACTGAGCGACTGAACTGAACTGAACTGAACTGATGGTATTTGGACATGGTTCTTAGGTGAACACTGTGTTTAAATAAATAGGTGAACAGCAGGATGAAATAGGAAGTAAAAGTTTCAGGACTGCATGCTTCCAAGGCTAGTATATATATCCTGATTATGAGATAAGAAGTCAGAGAGATACTGAGAAAAGTAGAAGAGAATAGGAGGCAAAGAGAGATTCAAGTTGATGTTAGGCACTGAATAATAGATATCTAGGTAGATAACTTTTGCTCCAATATCAATTCTCAGAGCATATTCTGAGGTTCCCACAATCTTTTTAGTATGTATAGGAGGTCAAAACAATTTTATAGTGCTAAGACTTGCTTTGCGTATTTCTCCGTACTGGCTTTTTTTTTTTGCTCTTTGTTTTTTTGTTTTAATTTTTTTTTTTTTTTTGCAATACTGTATTGGTTTGCCATACATCAACATCATGAATCTGCCATGGATGTACACGTATTCCCAATCCTGAACCCGCCTCCCACCTACCTTCCCAAACCATCTCTCTGGGTCATACCAGTGCACCAGACCCAAGCATCCTGTATCCTGCTTCAAACCTAGACTGGCAATTCATTTCTTATATGATATTATACATGTTTCAATTACTGGCTTTTGCACTGTTAGTGCAAAAACAATAGTGAGCAAAACATTTAGAGCTTTAGCACATGTTAAATTAGCACCACTAAACTGTACTTGAAGTCATTGTATTCTTTACATCTACAGACTCACAGGAAAAAATAACATCCAGTTTCACTGAAGAATGTCCTGAGGAAGCTGTAAAAATTATTAATATTTTAAAATGTCAACCCATACTTATATATGTTTTCTGTATTCTGTGAGGTCAGAGAATACATGAAGTACATCTGCATACTGAATTGTAATGGCTGTCTTGATGAAAGGCATTTATGCAATTGTTTGAATTGCAAGCTGAATTAGTCACTTTTTTTCCTGAACATATTTCATTTTTGTGGGAAAAAAATGATTGACAGACAAAATATGAGGGTTCAGACTTGAATACCTGGCAGACATTTTCTCAAATTTGGACAAGACGAACCTGCCACTTCAAGAAAAACAACTTATAGTTTTGTTCCCAGTGATATAGCATTTGATCTTTCAAAAGAAAATTGGAATTTTAGAGAACACATAGCAGTCATCATAAACTTGAAAATTCCCTAATACCTACAGATATGATGATGTGTGTCAGCACTGGGAAATTTTGAATAATGCATGAACCAAAACTTTTCAAATGTCAGTGCATAAATTGAAAAATTATGCATAAATGACCAAACCGTTTATAGTGAAATAAAAACCAATGGGACATTACAATTAAGCACTTGTCAAATTTTGGTATAACATCAAAGAAAAAAACTAATAATTATTTGAAAAGACAAATATACCTTCCTTTGGCAACTGCGTATATGTAAATGGCTGGATTTTTGTCATATATCTCAACCAAAACAGCATATTATAACAAATTCAATTCAGAAGCAGATATGAGAATACAGCTCTTCTTGATTATTAAGGCAGTCAGTAATGAAATTTGCAATAATATAAAATAATGCCATGCTTCATACCAACATTTTGTTTTGGAAAACATGTCATTTTGTAACAAAATATATAATTTATTCCAATGTGATAAATTTGTTCTGCTTATTTTTAGGTGTAATTAGTAAATATTTTTAAATAATCAAGTTTTAGTTTTAAAATAATATATATTAATAAACGTAACCCATCAAGGTAAAAGCTCTCTATGTTTCTCAATAACTTGTAAGAATATAAAGGATCCTGCAATGAAAACTTTGGGAATCACTGAGCAATGTATGTAGATTTGGGAGTCATTAGCTTGGGAGTTTACTGCTTGCTACTGTTTGAGTGAGGTCATATGGAACAAGAACCATGGCCTTGGAGGTAGAAGTTGGTCTAGGAGGTAGAAGAATGAGTGAAAGGGGAAAAAAATCACTCAGAGGGAAGAGACTATCACCAAATGTAGGGACTAGAGTAACCAAGAGTGTCAGCCTTAGAAGAGCGTCGTGCTTGGTTAGGAAGGAGTTGCGGGGACCTGTGAACCATGTCAGTGGCTCAGAAAGCCCCTATCAATCATCTCAGCCTGCTCATACCTTTTGCCCTTCCTTAATGGGATTTGCAGACCACCACCAGCAACAATTCCCATTTTCTCAGGCTTTATCTTGCATGGAACTTGACTTTCTCATTCTAACTAAATCCTAGTGCATCTTCCTTTGCAGTCTCTTCAAATATAAACTTCTTTGAAAAGGGTTGCATATGGTAAAAGAGCAAGAGTTTTTATTTCCTTCTCCATATGTGTTTGGTGATAAAGATCTCACATATATTTTTCAGACATAAAGATGACATTTTCAGTTAATTCCAAATGTTAGGAAATAGCTTATTTGATTCTAGCACAATACATATAGGGCTCGCTTTTCATTAATTTTTGCTACAGCAATAATATTAGTTAGTTTTCAAAAAGAGGAATAATTATAGTTAGCTCCCCTAGTGGCTCAGACAGTAAAGAATCTACATGCAATGCAATGCAGGAGACCCATGTCCCTAGATCACATTGTTTTTCTTATTCAAAGGATTTTCTCCCATAGTTCCCATACCTTCTCCTTAGTCATCAGTTTCCTTTATCTATCAAATTACTCCTATTAGTGTAGGACTATCCAGTAAATTCTCCTTCTTTAAAAAAACATAAAACCCTTTGACCTCAAATATCCCTTGGGCATTTGCCTGGGTTCTCTACTTCCACTAAAGCAAACATTTGCAAGAAAGTTGTCCATACTTGCTTCAATTCCTATTCTCTTCTGTGCTCACATTCTGCTGAGGCAGCTTTTGGTAATGTCAGTAAGAGCCTCTCTCTTGTCAACTTCCATGCTCAATTGTGATTCCCATCTCAATTGATCTCTTAATAGCATTGAGTGATGGAATATTTTTTTCTTCTTGAATCACTTTCTTCCCATGGTTTCTTGCAAACTCCACTTTCCTCACTTTCCCTTTCCTTCACTGCTTTCTCATTCTCATACTTCCTGCTGGCTGCTCTTTTTCCTCAATCTTTGCACTCTTCCTTATCTTTTCTCTTCAGGTTATTTCATCCAGAACTATGACTCCTTCTTCTCAGATCTATGTCACCAACCTCAAGTTTCCCCATCATTTGAATTTTTAATTGACATTATACCAGTCTTGCTGCTGCTGCTGCTGCTGCTTAGTCATGTCCGACTCTGTGCAACCCCATAGACTGCAGCCCACCAGGCTCCCCCATCCCTGGGATTCTCCAGGCAAGAACACTGGAGTGGGTTGCCATTTCCTTCTCCAATGCGTGAAAGTGAAAAGTGAAAGTGAAGCCGCTCAGTCATGTCCCACCCTCAGCGATCCCATGGACTGCAGCCTTCCAGGCTCCTCAGTCCATGGGATTTTCCAGGCAAGAGTACTGGAGTGGGGTGCCATACCAGTCTTAACATGTCTGAAATAGAATTTTTTAATTTCTGATTCACACCTCAAACATGGTGTGGCCATAGTCTTACTTATCTGAGTTAATGGCATCAGTGCACATCCAGGTGCTGAGGTACAGTCTTCAGAAGTTTCCTTCATTTCCTCTGCATCCTACACTTGCCATATGACAGTAAGTCCTTTTGGCTATTCCTCAGTACATATGGGGCTTCTCAGGTGGTGCTGGTGGTAAAGAATCTGCCTGCCAATGCAGGAGACATGAGGCACAGGTTGAATCCCTGGCTCAGGAAGATCCCCTGGAAGAGAGCATGGCAACCCATTCCAGTATTCTTTCCTGGAGAATCCCTCCGATAAGGAAGCCTAGCAGACTATAGTCCATAGGGTTGCAAAGAGTTGGACACAACTGAAGCGATTTAGCTCACATGCAGTACATATGGTCAGTGCTATCACTTGCAGCTTGCCCCACGACCGCTATAGGTCAGTGCTTATCACTCATATTATTTTTAGACTTGTGTTACTGAAGTCCATTCCCTGGACTTCCTCCATGTTTAAAATTATTCTGTAGCTTCTTATTATACATATTAAACCCCAAACCCCTTTCCACGGTTGTGTGAGCCTGCCGTGATTCCTGCCTGTTTCTCTGACCTTTCTTTCCACTCACTCACTGGTCTCCGGTAACACTGACATGCCTCTGTTTTTTCCGAAGTCAACAAACTTCTTCACATCTCAGAACCTCACAGTCCAGTTTCTCGGAATCTACAAACCACGCCCCCTCTCCTCATGATTGGTTCTGTTTCATTACTGAGGTCACTGCTCAGACATTACCGCCTCAGAGAAGGTTTTCCTGCTCACCTTATATAAAATGGTCAGTCACTAAAATGTCAATTTCTCCAAACCAGTTTGCCAACATCATTTTTTTTTTAATTTGCCAAATGATGAAACATTATATGTAGTTTGAAGAGTTTAGAGATATTTGGTAATTCAGAAAGCTTGCCGTTGGTAATAGATCAATCAGATGATTTCAGTTCAGTTCAGACACTCAGTCGTGTCCGAGTGTTTGCGACCCCATGAATCGCAGGACGCCAGGCCTCCCTGTCCATCACCATCTCCCGGAGTTCACTCATACTCAGGTCCATCGAGTCTGTGATGCCATCTAGCCATCTCATCCTCGGTCCTCCCCTTCTCCTCCTGCCCCCAATCCCTCCCAGCATCAGAGTTTTTACCAATGAGTCAACTCTTCGCATGAGGTGGCCAAAGTACTGGAGTTTCAGCTTTAGCATCATTCCTTCCAAAGAAATCCCAGGGTTGATCTCCTTCAGAATGGACTGGTTGGATCTCCTTGCAGTCCAAGGGGATTTCAGTTTAGTTCAGTTCAGTTTCTCAGTCGTGTCCGACTCTTTGTGACCCCATGAATCGCAGCACACTAGGCCTCCCTGTCCATCACCAACTCTCGAAGTTCACTCAGACTCATGTCCATCAAGTCTGTGATGCCATCCAGCCATCTCATCCTCGGTCGTCCCCTTCTCCTCCTGCCCCCAATCCCTCTCAGCATCAGAGTTTTTTCCAGTGAGTCAACTCTTCGCATGAGGTGGCCAAAGTACTGGAGCTTCAGCTTCAGCATCATTCCTTCCAAAGAAATCCCAGGGCTGATCTCCTTTAGAATGGACTGGTTGGATTTCCCTGCAGTTCAAGGGACTCTCAAGAGTCTTCTCCAACACCACAGTTCAAAAGCATCAATTCTTCGGTGCTCAGCCTTCTTCACAGACCAATTCTCACATCCATACATGACCACAGGAAAAACCATAGCCTTGACTAGATGGACCTTAGTCGGCAAAATAATGTCTCTGCTTTTGAATATACTATCTAGGTTGGTCATAACTTTTCTTTCAAGGAGTAAGTGTCTTCTAATTTCATGGCTGCAGTCACCATCCGCAGTGATTTTGGAGCCCCCCAAAATAGAGTCTGACACTGTTTCTACTGTTTCCTCATCTATTTCCCATGAAGTGATGGACTGGATGCCATGATCTTAGTTTTGTGAATGTTGAACTTTAAGCCAACTTTTTCACTCTCCTCTTTCACTTTCATCAAGAGGCTTTTCAGCTCCTCTTCAGTTTCTGCCATAAGGGTGGTGTCATCTGTGCTAGCGACGGAATGAAACACCAACACGGCCGAGTGGTTTGAATCTGTTTCTTTATTCTTCTTATTCTCTTATTATTCTCTCATCATTCTCATTATTTCTATTATTCTTCTGCTGCTTCTTGCAGCTGCCTTATTTTATATCTTTTCCACAACTTACAAGGCAGGTTGCCAAACACTATGATTCAATGACTATACAATGCGCAGGCGCGGGGCAAGATAACCTTTACCTTAACTTATTTACTGCAGCTAAGACTTTATTTGGGGGAACTTCCTTATCAACTCAGAGTCCTTGTGACCCTGGGTCTGTTCTATTTTGAAGGAGCAGAGAAACATCCTTGTGTGCAAGAATTTTCCCAGCCTCTCTTTTACTTTATTACCAACACATCTGCATATCTCAGGTTATTGATATTTCTCCCTCAATCTTGATTCCAGCTTGTGTTTCTTCCAGTCCAGTGCTTTTCATGATATACTCTATGGTTAATTCTTTTACTGAACTGGTTATGGACAAATTGACCTAAAGCCATCCAAGATACCACCACATCACCTCCTGTCCTTTACCGTTTTTTTCTTATAGTACTTAACTTCACACACGAGTTATATTTATTTATTTGCATTAATAATATTCTCCTACCTTTTAGATTCTAAGACAAATGAGGACAAAAATTTGTATGGTTTTTAGCTATAGCTTTGAGGTCTACAGAAGTTGCTCAAAAATGTTGATTGAATGGATGAATCAAGTACTATGTGGCAAAATAAACTAGATGTGAGTGTATCGAAGACAGAATAGACAGTATACCAGAATAAGCTGAAAATGCACAACATCTCATTTTTTGAGATGTCAAAAAGAAAATGAGAGTAAAGATTATGAGAGAGTGACCATAAAGGGTTTTGTTTATTGAAGTAAAGGAGATCAGTGTGTTAGATTATAAAGCTAAACAAAAGGCAAAAGAGGGAGAGGAAACACCAAAAAGACCATCAACTTCTTGTTCTGTGTAAAAGTTGAAGGTCATATGTATTAGAGAATGAGATACCGTTCCTTATGATTGTCTTGTGTTTCTAGATTGTGTTTCTGGGCTTATTTTAAGATTCTTAGAAGGCTTAGACTTGATTTAAAATCTTCAACCCACAATAATTCATGAAACAATCTGCTGTGCATTGTTTGGCACTAATTTTAATGGTTACACAAATGCTTAATTGAGTTTAAATTCTTGTTAATACCATAAATTAACGTTTAGAAAATAAATGATTACAAGATGATATTAGAAATAAATATGAAGCACCATGATATACTGGAGGAGAAGGGGACGAAAGAGGATGAGATGGCTGGGTGGCATTACAGACTCGGTGAACCTGAGTCTGAGTGAACTCCAGGAGATGGTGATGGACAGAGAGGCCTTGCGTGCTGCGATTCATGGGTTCTCAAAGAGTCAGAGATGACTGAGTAACTGAACTAGCTGACCGACACACTGTGGGTTGGGTTGTATGGGTGGCTTATCAAGGTTTCCAGGTTAGATAAGCTTGTGTAGGTGTTTTGGTTGGTGGGGCTGGACTTATTCTCTCTGGAGTGCAATGAAGTGTCCTGTAATGAGTTATGCAATGTCAGTTGGTTTTGAGTGACTTTGGGAAGCCTGTATATTGAAGCTCAGGGCTATGTTCCTGTGTTCCTGGAGAATGTGTGTCGTATGTCTTTCTCTGGAATTTGTTGGCTCTTGGGTGGTGCTTGGTTTCAGTGTCGGTATGGAAGTGTTTGATGAGCTTCTGTTGATTGTTGTTCCCTGGAGTATAGAGTTCTTTGGTGTTCTCAGGATTTATACTTAAGCCTCTCGCTTCTGGTTTTCAGTCGTATTTTTACAGTAGCCTGATGACTTCTCCATCTATACAGCATCCTTGATAAAACATCTCTTTTCAAAGACAATGAGCTGCTTTTCTGGGTGACTGATATCCTCTGTCAGCTTTCAAAAGTTGTTTTGTGGATTTCTAACTGTTCATATGTTTTTTTGAATAATTTGTGGAGGAGAAAGTCATCTCGCCATCTTATTCCTCTTCCATTTTAGGATCGCCCTCCAGAAAAACTTTTTATATTTCCCTTCTTGCCAACAGATACTGCCAGTAAGTTAATGGAATTAATTTATGTAAGATACATAACTTTAAAGAATCAAAAAATCATTGACTAGTCTCATTCTTTCCATATTTTGAGGTCACCTATTATCTTTATAAAGTGTCAAAAAGAAAAGTATCACAGGAGTAAAATGATTTACTTTATTATACTGATGTTCAACTCACAACACAATTCCTATAGATAAGGAGATGAAGAAAGAGAAGAATTATAAAAAATCAAAGCTGTAGGTAAGGACACAGGAAAGGGATTTTTCAAGAAATTTATTAGACAAGGCAGACTTCAAAAATATGGTGCAATGCCATCAATATCAAGGTTGATTTATAGAACATGTGTGAAGTCACATTTTAAATCTTTTTTATTTATGTCAGTTCATCTTTTTCCACATCAAGTTCCTTTGAACACATTTACTAAGGTGGTTTTATTATTTTTCTCATTTGGTAAGGATCAACTGCAGTATTCCAGGAAATTGGAAAATGTCCTTTCACATTTGTTCAAAAGATATAAGAATGAATTTCAATACCCATATTTTGTCTGGAAGAAAATAATAGAAAGTCGCTTTTATACATTTTGAAGTTGAGATTTTTTTTTTAATTAAAACAAAAAAAATCTATATTTCATTCAACATATACTCAATCACTACAAATGGAATAGTTGCATTCATCTTTCTCTTATTTCCTTCTTTGACCATTTTGAAATTTATTATCACTTATTCATTAAAACAACTGAGTGACTGACACACATTATCATTTTAGGATTTTAAGGCTTTTCCTGATGGCTCAGATGATAAAGAATCTTCCTACAATGAAGGAGATCTGGGTTTGATTCCTAGGTCAGGAGGAACCTTGGAGAATAGAATGGCTACCCACTCAATATCCTGGCCTGAAAAATTCCACAGACAGATGAATCTGGTGGTCTTCAGTTTATGGGTTCACAAAGAGCTAGACACTTAGTGACTAACACATACACACATACACAAACATATTCATTGACAAAATAGAATGTTATAAAATCACATGAAATTTTTTTATACATTTCTGGTAAATTATTTGCACTGGACTGGTATTATTATTACTGAGCTTCCCTGGTGGCTTAGCTATAAAGAAGCCGGCTGCATTGCAGGAGACCTGGGTTGGGACAATCCCTTAGAGAAGGAAACAGCTACCCACTCCAGTATTCTGGCCTGCAGAATTGCATGTATAGTCCAAAGAGTCAGACATGACTGAGCAGTTTTATTTTCACATTGTTACTAGTAAATTTGGGGTTAAGTTTGTTGTCTGGTATAGTTGCAGAGATCCATGAATATGCATACTCCATGTCTGCCACACACTCTTTGAAAAAGCAAAAAACAAGCAAACATACCAAGAACCAAGCTATAGGGGTTAATTCCTCTTCAAAATGATTGTTCATGCCATTTACATTTTTAATGAAACTGATCATACAATTCTACCTATCAGTCAGTTCAGTTAAGTCGCTCAGTTGTTTCTGACCCTTGCCACCCAATGAATCACAGCATGTCAGGCCTCCCTGTCCATCACCAACTCCCAGAGTTCACTCAGACACTCGTCCATTGAGTCAGTGATGCTATCCAGCCATCTCATCCTCTGTCATCCCCTTCTCCTCCTGCCCCCAATCCCTCCCAGCATCAGAGTCTTTTCCAATGAGTCAAGTCTTCGCATGAGGTGGTCAAAGTCCTGGAGTTTCAGCTTTAGCATCATTCTACCTATAACTGATTGAAAACTGGAAATTAATTGGCTAGGAACAATGGTCATCACATAAAAGATCAGAGATCTTAGATTTAATCCATTTAGTAAGAGCTTCTGCTGCTGCTGCTGCTGCTGCTGCTGCTGCTGCTGCTGCTAAATTGCTTCAGTCGTGTCTGACTCTGTGAGACTCCATAGAGTCTCACACTCCCCAGTCCCTGGAATTCTCCAGGCAAGAACACTCAATTTCCTTCTCCAATGCATGAAACTAAAAAATTAAAGTGAAGTCACTCAGTCATGTCTGACTCTTAGTGACCTCATGGACTGCAGCCTACCAAACTTCTCCGTCCATGGGATTTTCCAGGCAAGAGTACTGGAGTGGTTAGTAAGAGTACTACAGATTAAATGGATGCAAATGTGCTCAGTTAAATCCTATTATCTGGAAAGCGTAAATGGTGTGCAAAAATCAAGGTCTCTTCTGCTCACTTTGCTGCCTCAATGATACTAAGAATTTCATCTGAATTCTGTAAAACCAAGGGTGTTCACAAGTTTCAGTATACAGTCCACAGTGTCTGGGATGTAAAAGTGTTGTGTCATATTTTTATACGTTTGTATGGAGCACATTCATCAAAGGGGATCTGTGATCATTTTCCTTGCAAACTTTAAGAGCCCTATTAAAAGCTATGTGTCACTAGATAATAAGAACCCCTTCTCACTAATCAGTTTTATAAATATATATCTGCTATTTTGTGTTTTATAGGATAGATATCTCCTTTCTTTATAATGAGTTGAAAATACTTTGATCACTTAAGGTAGAACAAAATAATCATGAAAAGTTTTCCTTTGCAGATCTATTTTGCTTGCAAGGCACATTGTATATTATTACAATAAACACAATAATGTGGCTGAGAGTTGTAATTTAAGCTCAAATTTAAGAGCTGAATTCCAGCTCTTCCATTTACTAGCTGTAAGATTCAGAACAACTTAAAAAAAAATGCCTGAGAATCTGTTTCTTCTCAGAAAAAGAAGAGAGAGACAGAGAATAATACTGTCTTAGAGGTAATACATTTGAGGCATTTAATAGCTCAGGAAATACAACAACCACTTCCCAAATGGTTATAGTTATTACTGTTATTAAAAGGAGTCTGAAAATAACTAGAAGATGAACATTATCAATATGGACATTGAAAATGTGAATCAGTACACAAGAAGATAGAAAAACAGGATAAAGGAATTAGCATTCAGAGAAAAAATTACATTGCTGAGATCTAAATAGTATCACAATCACTTGCTTTTGAAAATAATGATTCCCTCCAACTATCAAGGCCTCTCTGTTAAAAACAAAAAAAAAAGAAATCCACTCCTACTTGGGGCTGCAAGTCATTTACACATACTTACATCAGTGCTCTTCACAGTGCTTGATGACTAGAAATACCACAATGAAATAATTACTGTCTCACATCAAAAAGTCATGATAAGAAATAGACTATGTCACACAGGTTGTGTTGAAATAATTTGGGTTGATCCACATAGCTGCCGATGATACACACTTGCCATTTTTCTCTGAGGTTATAAACACATTCAGGAGAGACAAACCTACTTACTGGAGAAGGCAATGGCATCCTACTCCAGTACTCTTGGCTGGAGGACGGAGGAGCCTGGCAGGCTGCAGTCCATGGGGTCGCTAAGAGTCGGACACAACTGAATGACTTCACTTTTATTTTCACTTTCATGCATTGGAGAAGGAAATGGCAACCCACTCCGGTGTTCTTGCCTGGAGAACCCCAGGGATGAGGGAGCCTGATGGGCTTCTATCTATGGGGTCGCACAAAGCCGGACATGACTGAAGTGACTTAGCAGTAGCAGTAGCCGTAGCAAACCTACTTATTACAGCCAGCCATCTTCAAAACATATCCATTTTCCACCTCTTAATATCTTAAGAGGATTCGTTAGCTTTCTTTCTTTCTTAGGGAGCCTGATGGGCTTCTATCTATGGGGTCGCACAAAGCCGGACATGACTGAAGTGACTTAGCAGTAGCAGTAGCCGTAGCAAACCTACTTATTACAGCCAGCCATCTTCAAAACATATCCATTTTCCACCTCTTAATATCTTAAGAGGATTCGTTAGCTTTCTTTCTTTCTTTTTTTTTTTTCTTTTTACATCAGTTCAGTTGAGTCAATAAGTCATGTCCCACTCCATGGACTAGCACCCAAACTTCCCAGTACATCACTAACTCTTGGAGCTTGCTCCAGCTCATGCCCATTGAATCAGTGATGCCATTCAACCAATTTATCTTCAGTTTTTCCCTTCTCCTCCTGCTTTCAATCTTTCCCAGCATCATGGTCTTTTCCAGTGAGTCAGTTCTTCACATTAGGTGGTCAAATTTTTAGAGCTTCAAAATATTGGGACATGTCTTATCTCTCAATTTAATTAGTTCTCTTGTAATATATTTCAGTAATATTTTATAATATTTGATATAAAGATGATAAATGTCTTAGTTCTGATTTATACTGAAGTATTTCACATGTTAGATACTATCTTAAATGACAATTCTTTATTAACACAATTTCCAGTTTTAAAATTTATGAAGTTATTAGGTCCAAAGATTCACAAAGTATATTTCTCTCTAGGCATTAAAGAAGAAATATATACAGAGCAACAGTTATCATCATTGATTGGATTTAAGAACATTTCAGAGAACACATTCAAAAATGCATGCCTAGTATGTGTTTAGGGAATTCAGTTAACTGGACTATGTCAGTATTAGATTCAACACAGGTTGAAAGAAAAATCCTTTTATTGTGATGAGTTAATTGCATAGTGAAGAATATTGTAAAATAAGTCTATTTTTAAAAGCCATTTTGTGTTCAGTATTTAATCAAAATGTTGATATTTCTGAGTGTACAATCTCTTATTCAAACGAGTGGTAAAATTAATATATAGTTAAGAAAACTAAAATTTTAATGTATATAATGTGTGTGAAGTCGCTCAGTCGTGTCCGACTCTTTGCGACCCCGTGGACTGTAGCCCACCAGGCTCCTTGGTCCATGGGATTCTCCAGGCAAGAATAATGGAGTGGGTTGCCATTTCCTTCTCCATATAATAGTAAGGGAAAATTTTAAATGTTGCTGTAATATGATTTTAAACTTTTTCCCAGATTTTAATCCTTTTGTTTAAATAATAAAGCTAAATCAGAGGAAAACAAGTCTGAAATAAAGATTGTAGACTTTTTAATAGAAATTTATTTTTTAATTACTAACTCAAACAGTAGTCAACTTAGTTTACTGCCAATAGTGCAGTCCTATAAAAAACAACAATATTTAAAACTAATATCTTCATTTTTATTTTGAATGAATACTCCTAAATATTAAATATATTCCCAATATTGCTTTTATAAAATAAATAAACTTGCTAAACCTACTAGTTATGCAACCAAAAGGATAAATTCCATATATACCTGAATCATTGTAGGTTATAACTTATGGGACTGGAATTTATAAGGTTTTATTTTTTATTTAAATTTTTTTAATAAAAAATTGTGTGTTTGTTCATCATTCAGAGTTAGCAGATATTAGATGTAACACTTGTATTGCTTGGGCTAGCATTATGTATGGTGATACAGGGCATATGGCAGGTATCAAACACAAATACATACCTCTAGAGTATATGCCTTAGAAAACTTGCTGGAATGCATGTAAAGGTGACTGTGATATATGAGTTTCTTTACATCTATCCTTATTTTATCTTTTAAAGAAGCGTAAATTATTTGCAAGCATTGCTATTTAACCATTTTTGGTAAATAAAATCATTTGGAGTCTCACAATTCATAGCCATAAATTGCTGAGAAAACTGATCCAGTATTATTGAAAAAATATAATCTTAGAAGTTTTATTTTAGTTCCAACCACAAAGGTTTAATTTCCCTTTCACATTTACTCCTGTGGATCTTTAGAAACAGTGTAGTGGTAGAGACTGCAGCTCTGAGGTCAGACTGCTGTGGTGGAATGCTTGCAGAGAGGACATGTTGTAGATAACCTGTAATTGAAGTTTCAAAACCAGGTCAAGCCAAAAGACTAATCCAGGCTGATTGTCACATAGAGACTCCCGAATTTCAGTGCAGAGACCCCGTGATTTGTAGTTTCCCCATACAACCCAGCTGATCAGGGCAGTTGGAGAAACTTATGTTTAATACAATCTCAATTGGCAGAGTAGCTAACCTCAACTGAACCCTTCCTTGGTGGCTCAGACAGTAAAGAATCTGCCTGCAATGCCGTAACCGTAAGACACAGGGGTTTGATCATGGATTGGGAAGATCCTTGGGAGAAGGTCATGGCAACCCACTTTAGTATGCTTGCTTGGAGAATTCCAGGGACACAGGAGCCTGCCCGGCTACAGTCCATAGGGTTGCAAAGAGTTGAGCATGATAAAGCGACTTAGCCACATGCACAGTGTGTAGTTTATATATAGTTTATACTATAGTGGGTGCTAGAGAGGCGTGGGTGAGCACAGGAGTCCTGCCTAGTTATATGTTACTGTTTAATCACTTCTATGTTAACTGCCATAAAAATAGAATAGAGGCTTATCAAAGTGCATTAAACATCAAATTAAAAAAATTATTATTTGAAGTGTCTGTGCTGTAATAGAGTTGCAACTTCTTTGAAAGTGTTGCTTGCCTTAGATTGTAGTATAGAGGCACTGTCTCAGTTTCAGCTGCTATAACAGAATACCATAGACTGGGTGGTTTATCCACAGAAATTTAGCAGGGTACTGGCAGTTTCCATGTCTGGTGAAAGCTCACTTCCTGGTTCACAAATGGACATTTTTCTGGCAGTGTCCTCATTTGGTAGAAGGGGCAAGGGGACACTCAGGGGTCTCTTGTGTAGGGTCACTAATCCCATCCACTAGAGGTCTGCTCCCCAGGCTGAATCACTCTCCCAAAGCTTCTGTTTCCAAATACCATTCCATTGGAAATTAACTTTCAACATAAGAAGTTTTTTGGGGGACACTCATTTATTCCATAGCCTGCACCTTGATATATCACACTCAAGCCGAGGACTCAGTACGAATCCACCTCAGAATTAGAATCAGAATACATATTGTGTCTTATATGTATTCTCTGTGAAAAAAAAGTTTGTTTGTTTGTTTGTTTGTTTTTTTGCTGGTTTTTAGGATATTATGGCATATTAATGACAAAGTTTCACTTCATTAATAGCTCTCCCAGTAACTGGGTTTTTTGTCATTTCACTTTATTCTACTGTTATTCCATCTCTTTTTGTAATATATCAATGGTTTGATGTGGTCTTTACAACCTAATTTAAAATTACTGTAAGATTTTGAGGTTATAGGAGATAATTTTATTGATGTATTTTATAGCTAATTATATATTGACACAGTCTAGTATGATATTTAGGCTAATTTTGAAATGTAATTGCTAGGATATCCAAGGTGATTGGCTGTTGCTAAAGCTATCATTTTTGAAATACAGCTTTTACTTGCTAATTACTACTGCTGCTGCTGCTGCTCTTTAGTCACTAAGTTGTGTCTGACTTTTTGTGACCCCATAGACTGTAGCCCATCAGGCTCCTTCTCCAGGGGATCTTCCTAAGCCCGGGGCTGAACCCACATCTCATGCATTGGCAGGTGGATCCTTCACCTCTGAGCCACCAGGGGAGCCTTGCTGATTCCTACAGCCTCCTTTAATTTGTGGATGATATTCTCCATTCTTTCTGTGGAAAAATTGACTTGGAAGCATTTGTTAAAGAAATAAGATAATAAAATATCCCACAGTAAAGTCTTTGAAGATAAGATGATAAAAACAAAAGATCACAAGACAGTTCAGAAGGTGGTCACACACTTATTTCCATCAATTAATATGACTCATGACTTTCTCACTTCTTAATAAGATTTGACAATTTTAAGAATGGTTTAGTCATGCAATGCTTTATTTTCTTTTAATCTGAACCTTCTAGGAGGCATGATGATGTTCAGGTTTCCATTTGGAAATTTAACCTCTGTTTACAGTAACTAGTTTATGATCTACTAGCTTTCATTCTGTAAAAAAAGGTAAAGAAACCATAAAAAATATAGTAGATGTTGAATCACATTTTAATGACATTTTCTTTAGTAAAGATTGAACTCATGAATGTAAATTGTTTTCTTAGTGACACTTTTTAAAAATCATTTGTGGGTTATAAACAATTATGAATAAAATTAATAAGAAATTACTATTACCCATAACTTTTTTGATTAATATACTTTTTGTGTTTGATCCTAGGAAATACCTATCTATAAAATGTGTGTGTTGTGCATGATGCCCACCTTCCACCAGTCATTTTCCTGGGAAAGCACAATTGGGTTTAGTAGGCTGATCATTTAGATCCTTAGGTTAGTTTTGCTGCATTGAGCTCATTTACTGTGTGGAGCAGATGGATGACCAGTTTTAATATGAAAACTAAGCCTTTTCATCCTTTACTTCTGCTTTTTTACAGAAACCCTTGAAACTCTCATCAGACAAGCAGAAAATTACACCAGCATACTTTTCTGCAACACCTACAGGAACATGGCCCTAGAGGCCGCCACTTCCACCCAGGAGCTCTTCACCGATGTAGGGCTCTATTTATTTGGTGCGGATGTTAATCCTGAAGAATTTGTAAACAGATTCTTTGATAGTCTTTTCCCTCTGGTCTACAATCATCTCATTAACCCTGGTGTGACTGACAGTTCCCTGGAATACTCAGAATGCATCCGGATGGCCCGCCGGGACATTAGCCCTTTTGGTAATATTCCCAAAAGAGTGCTGGGACAGATGAGGCGGTCGCTGCTGCCCAGTCGCACGTTTCTGCAGGCGCTGAACCTGGGCATTGAAGTCATCAATACCACAGACCATCTGCACTTCTCCAAAGAGTGTGGCAGAGCCCTGCTGAGGATGCAGTACTGCCCACACTGCCAAGGCCTGGCTGTCACTAAGCCTTGCATGGGGTATTGCCTCAACGTCGTGAGAGGCTGCTTGGCACATGTGGCAGAGCTTAACCCACACTGGCATGTGTACATCCGGTCACTGGAAGAGCTGTCGGATGCCATGCAAGGGACCTATGACATTGAACACGTGCTTCTGAACTTCCACTTGCTCGTTAATGATGCTGTGATTCAGGCTCACTTTGATGGACAAAAGTTATCGGAACAGGTAAGCATCCACTCAAAACTTCCTGCTTTCTTAGAGTGCAACAGTTAGCTATATACATAAAGTGAGTTGATTATAAGCACATCATTATATACTTTATTATTGTTATTTTACTTTATTTTACTTTATGGTATTGGTTTTGCCATACATCAACATGAATCTGCCATGGGTGTACATGAGTCCCCAATCCTGAATCCCCCTCCCACCTCCCTCCCCATACCATTTCTCTGGGTCATCCCAGTGCACCAGCCCCAAGCATCCTGTATCCTGCATCGAACCTAGACTGGCGATTCATTTCTTACATGATATTATACGTGTTTCAATGCCAGATGGCTAACAAACACATGAAAAGATGCTCAACATCACTCATTATCAGAGAAATGCAAATCAAGACTACAATGAGGTACCATTTCACACCAGTCAGAATGTCTGCAATCCAAAAGTCTACAAGCAATAAATGCTGGAGAAGGTGTGGAGAAAAGGGAACCCTCTTACACTGTTGGTGGGAATGCAAACTAGTACAGCCACTATGGAGAACAGTGTGGAGATTCCTTAAAAATCTGGAAATAGAACTGCCTTATGACCCAAAAATCCCACTGCTGGGCACACACACCGAAGAAACCAGAATTGAAAGAGACACATGTACCCTAATATTCATCACAGCATTATATACTTTAAATTATGACAGCTTAGTAATACTTTATGAAATAGTGGGAGAATGCATGGGTTTTCATATTGTCATATTCAATTCTAAATATATTTTACATGACATATCAAAATTTTAGTTAGCTAAAATACCAGTTTCTCCTCTAAGTAGTGGTCTTCTTATTGAGTTAGTTCAGTGAGGTAAAAAGAGCTTGGTTTTAAAATCAGGACCAGCATAAATTTGATTCTGCACTCTTCCATTAATTCTCAAGACCCTTAGCTTCTTTGAGCCCCAGTTTTCTCACTGACAAGAAGAAAATAGTAACAAATAACTTTTGGAGTATTCTTTTTGGGGAACCATTTAGGCATACTACCTAGTATAACTGCCTGATACTCCAAAAATGGATATTGTTGGTATTTCAAAAGTATTCAGCTTTCAAATAGAAAACACCAATTATATATGTAGTCATTAAATGAAGACTTGTTATCAAAAGTGTTTCTTTGGAGACTTTCCAGAACCTGAGACAGTGATGGTGTGATGCATTTTTAAACCATGATGTATATGGCATCATGGTGTTTTATTCCAAGAAGTCTTTAATAAGCAAAATAATCAAATCAAAGGACATAAGATTTCCTATTTCTCTCACAATCTATAGAAATATTCTCAGGAACCTTTAGTAATAGTTCTCATATCCCATTCAGTGAAGTAGAACATGCTGCTGCTCTTTACCCTAAATATTTTGTCCTGAAATAAAATTATGCTCCTTCGCAATAGCAGAATACATCTTCCCACCCTGGCCCTTATTTACTGAATTAATAAACGCTCTCATTATTGACTTTGTAAGTCTGCCACTTTCATTAATTTCCAATAGAAATTTGATATGAAAACCTTAATGTCCAGGCATTACACCCCACTTCCTTCCTAACTTTCAAGGTCCTCCTGACACCATATGAGCCAAATGGTACCTTCATGCAAATTAGAAATGGTACCCTCTTTAGGTCGATGGGACTCGCAGGTAGAGTGTGAGCTGGAATTCAGCTCTTACTCCCAATCCACTCACCTGGGTATCCTTACACAGCCAATAATGTTCCCAACCATATACAGTTGTCCTGGTTGTTGTGCAATCTCTCTTCCCTTTAGGGAGATCATACATGTACCAGAACTTTTGCAAGAGATATAATAAGCCAACTCAAAAGACTTCTAAGATTTCATGTACTTCATAGTTAATGAGGAATGAGCATTTAGATCTATGAAACAAATTATCAATATTATGATATTGCATATCTCCAGAAGGAAAACAAGTACAGGAAATCTGAAATGAAGCCCAGATTTGAATTATTAATTTGGGACAAGCCATCTAACCTCTTGGGGCCAGAGTTTTCTTATATATAGATAGATAGGTAGAACGATACACAGATTTTTAAGATTCTTTTTATTTTGTCTTTTGGAGCCTTGGAGTGCCTTTTTGTATCCTTAAAAATCTACCATATAGAAAATTATTGTATATTATTACATATCTAACTTCTTTTCAATTTCAAAGGCTAAACTAATGTAAGTTTGTAGTTAGATAGACATGTTTTCAGAATTCTCTGGTGGCTCAGATGGTAAAGAATCTGCCTATAATTCAGGAGACCTGAGTTCAATCCCTGGGTCAGAAGATCCCCTGGAGAAGGGAATGGCTACCCACTCCAATATTATTGCCTGGAGAATTCCATGGACAGAGGACCCTGGTGTGCTACGAACATGGGATCATGAAGAGTCAAACACAGCCTGTTTTCAAATCCTGAGTTTGCTACTCATTATTCATGTGGCCTGAACCAAGTTCCTAAAACCCTCTGAGTCTGTTTCATCCTGCATAAAGAAGGAAATGATGGTTTAAGTGCAATGCGATATGGCTATGACATTGGCAGCTACTTGGTCCCTGAGAATTTGCTTTTCTCTTTTCCAATTCTGGGGCCAACCCTGATCAAACCTTGGTGAAGCAGGTTACTTTACTACCTTAAAGGATTAAAATCATCATCAAATTCGTGTTCTATAAATACATTTTAAGAGACACTTTTGTTATATGAAACTCCTTGGTGGATTTTCAAAGAGCATTCCTTTCTTTTAAGCAATTAACTCTATTTTCATATAATAAATGGTCCTATAACTATCTTGAAAGACACCAGTTATTACTAATGAATTGTAGATTCTTTTGCAAATAAAACAACTGAGATTCTTTCACTTATGGTGACAGAAGGAGAAACTGACTTTAAATTCCTTGAAAATTGACTCATTAATATTTATTTCTGCCAACTTCAAAGTGATTTATAAACTGTTTATCAAGTTTTGATAACCAGTTCACACATCAGTGAATTTAATAAATTCAAAATAAATTACTGGTGAGCCAGAAAATAATGACTTTCTCACATTCCCAGAGCAATCTCTGAGATCTAGTACTTTCAAATCTTGTCTTCAGTAAGTACTTGTATCCATCCACTTTAAGAAATCCATACGGGTACCTGGTGCATCTTACTTCTTCTGGATGAATTTCAAGTGGAAAAAATTATTGGTTTCCTGAGGAAATCATAAATATCTTCTATTTGTAAAACCATTAAAGAAGCAAAATCTAACTTATAAGAGAATGTTTTAATTTTGTAATTGTCTGGGGATTAAGACAAAAATCTAATAAAGTATTAACAGAGAACCATTGAAGTATGAAGATTAAAAACACAAGACCTAATCTCTGAGTACATTTCCCATCTGTTCTACCATTTACTAGCTGTGAGTTTGGGAACTTGATTGTTTAATCTTTCTTGAGTTTCCCTTGATAAAAAGTAAAGTCGCTCAGTCGTGTCCGACTCTTTGCGACCCCATGGACTGTAGCCTACCAGGTTCCTCTGTCCATGGGATTTTTCAGGCAAGAATACTGGAGTGGGTTGCTATTGCCTTCTCCAGGAGATCTTCCCGACCCAGGGATTGAAGCTGGATCTCCCGCATTGTAGGCAGATGCTTTTTTGTCTAAGCCACCAGTGAAGCTCTCTTTGGTAAATGGAACAATAACTGTACCTACATCACAGGGTTCTTTTGAGATTAAAATGAGTTTGGGTTTTCTATGAGATAACTGTTTAAAGCCTACTAATTATTATTATGTTATATTCTTTATAAATATATTATTGATTTCTCTGATGTTTTAAATACTTTTAAAATGGACACCTCTTTCTTAAACTGTGATATAGAAATCAAAAAATGTTTTAAATGGGCATTTAATGTAGGCAGATAATTGTAAAGATTTTCCTGAAGGAAAAGAAAAATCTAAAAGTTTTAAAGAGCATTATTTTGAAATCTACAATGAGTTTTAATATTGATGATTTTAATTGTTAATTCTTTGATAAAAATAATTTCATTATGAGGAAATGGTGATGGTTGGATGGCATCACTGACCCAATGTACATCAGTCTGAGTGGATCCCAGGAGTTGGTGATAGACAGGGAGGCCTGGCATGCTGGGGTTCACGGGGTTGCAATGAGTCAGACATGACTGAGTGACTGAACTAAACTGAACCCAATAAGAAAATGATTTCTAAAAAACACTTTCATTCCAGTAAGTGAGAGAGATGGGTGTTAATCAACTAACTACAGCAATAAACCCTGAATTGCTTTTTGATGAAGTCTTCTAAGGGGAGGTTGCTGTGAGAAGGGACAACCATAGGATTGATCTTTTCTGGGGTGAGTAAGGCTGAGGAAGAATCATTTGAACTGAAATCTAAAGGCTAAAATGAATAGTTGTTAAGACAGGAAGCAGGAGGAGGCAGTGGTAGGTAAGGGTTATGACGGATGGTACAGATGTGTGATGTAAATAGGAGATTAGGAAAGAGAAACAGGCTTGACTCTGTCAGCCTCAATTTTATGAGCTATAAAGAGGAACTGCACTCTGAGATCTAAACTCTTTGCTATGTGGGGTTGAAATAATCAAGAGAAGCTATATGAAGGCCTTGGAGTGAGTCTGGGTTGTGAAAATAATAGATGAGGCTTAAAAGTAAAGAGAGGATGAGAGGAGAGAAGACTTACTTAGGTGGAGACACTCTGAGCAAAGTTACAGGAGCAGGAAGGAGCATGGACCTTCTGGAGAGAGAGGGATGCAATTTGCCTGTTCAGCAAGGGGAGGAGAAATTTAGGAATAAAGGAAGACAAAGATATATGGTAGAAGTTATTAGGCCAAATCATTTACTGAGCCAGGAAGAGGTGATCTCATACAATATCACAAAACTCTCTGAGACCAGGACTGTACTCTTACGGTCCTAATTTTACAACTGAGAACATCGAAGCACAATGAAATGGAAGAACATGTCCAGAGACATATGACAATCGAGTGCTGGAGCCAGGAATGCCACGTGGGTGATCCCACTCCCCAGAAACCCCTGGGAGGACAGGGGCAGGGGGCACCCAGACCTCTGTGGTGCATTTCTTATCACAGTCCTCAACAGGTACTTCCCAACATGACAAAGATTTTAATCTCCTTTCTCCCCAGTAAGTTTATAAGCCCACTGAGCACAAGAAGAAAGATCCCATCAAGTTTCTTCTAATTTATTATAGTTGTAAAGCCTGGACAAAGACTCAACTCTAAATTATTTACTGGAGAGAAGTCTAGAAATCTGTTCCTTCCCTATGAAGTGAAACCAAACAAGACTCCCTGGGGCTCCTGGACACAGAAGCCTTTCTGTGTCCCCTGAGAAATCTGTATGCAAGTCAAGAAGCAACAGTTAGAACTGGACATGGAACAACAGACTGGTTCCAAATCAGGAAAGGAGTACATCAAGGCTGCATACTGTCACCGTGCTTATTTAACTTATATGCAGAATACATCATGCAAAATGCTGGGCTGTGGATGAAGCAAAAGCTGGAATCAAGATTGCTGGGAGAAATATCAATAACCTCAGATACACAGATGACATCGCCCTTACGGCAGAAAGTGAAGAAGAACTAAAGAGCCTCTTGATGAAAGTGAAAGAGGAGACTGAAAAAGTTGGCTTAAAACTCCATTCAGAAAACTAAGATCATGGCATCCAGTCCCATCATTTCATGGCAAACAGATGGGCAAACAATGGAAATAGTGAGAGACTTTATTTTTCTGGGCTCCAAAATCACTGCAGATGGTGACTGCAGCCAAGAAATTAAAAGATGCTTGCTCCTTGGAAGAAAAGCTATGACCAACCTAGACAGCATATTAAAAAGCAGAGACATTACTTTACCAACAAAGGTCCGTCTAGTCAAGGCTATGGTTTTTCCAGTAGTCATGTATGGATGTGAGAGTTGGACTGAGTGCAGAAGAATTGATGCTTTTGAACTGTGGAGTTGGAGAAGACTCTTGAGAGTCCCTTGGACTGCAAGGAGATCCAACCAGTCCATCCAAAAGGAAATCAATCCTGAATATTCATTGAGAGGACTGAAGTTGAAGCTGAAACGTCAGTACTTTGGCCACCTGATGCAAAGAACTGACTCATTTGAAAAGACCCTGATGCTGGGAAAGATTGAAAGCACGAGGAGAAGGTGATGACAGAGGATGAGATGGTTGGGTGGTATCACTGACTCAATGGACATGAGTTTGAGTAAGCTCCAGGAATGTGTAATGGACAGGGAACCCTGGCATGCTGCAGGCCATGGGGTCACAAAGAGTCGAACATGACTGAATGACTGAACTGAATTGGACTATACAGTCCGTGGAGTTTTCCAGGCCAGAATACTGGAAAGGAAGTTCTAAAGCCCAGGTTTAGTTGCTTTTCAGGAAAGGGAGGAGAAGCAGAGATAAAGGGGGAACAGTCAAGAATCAGTAGCACAGCCTTGGGACAGGATCCTGGTTCCCTCTCAAGGGAAACATACACATAACAATATCATTGATCACTTCTGCAGAATTAAAACTCCCAATGAATGGATGGTGTTAACTACTTGAGGAGGGTTTCTTCAATCCAGAGAGCAGGTCACAGTTTGATAAATTTTTAAACCACAGGAACTCCTCAGGAGAACATCTGAGTCCAGATTAAAGGAACTCCAGGCCCTGCACACACCCTGGTGTTTATCAGCAGCCCCACCTTTGAACTATTTCTATATAACTCCTTATCAGGAGTGGGTTGGGATAACCAGTTTTGGCAGTTATGATCTCACAGTATCCCCATTTGCCTGGAAAAGCAATAAAGCTATTCTTTTTCAACTTCACCAGAAACTATGTATCTGAAAGACACTTGGGCACCAGCATGCAGAGGCTACATCAAGACCCACTTCTGCTCATGTGCCCCTGCCATCCTGGCGAGAAGTGGACACCTGAGTCAGGGTCAGCCTATGACCTTGAGACTAATAATTGATGGGGTTCTTCCTAACAAAAATGATCTCTGTTAGACAGCATCCATGTCAACATTATCAGACTCTGTCCTGTGTAGGGTCTGAAAATGAGATATTCAGAAAAAATCATAGTCAGCAGCAAGACAGAGGCCAAATGACTTTCAGAAAGAAGGCAGTAAGCAGAAACTATAAATCAGAAGAAGAGAATAGAGTCAAATATTTGACCAAATATTTGACCAAAAAGTCAAATAAAGAGACGATGAAGCAGGGATAACTGAGTCAGCTGGTAGAATATACTAGGATAGAGATGGCGTGGCTTCTGGCAGGATGGGTTTTGTGGATGTGTGACCCATGTAGTCTCTCAGTCTTGAGCTCAGAGAACATCCCACAGGCTATCATCACCTTAAACTTTTTGATAACTTTTAAAAGAAGGGCTCCACACTTTCATTTTGTACGGGGCCTGCAAATTATAATAACAAAAGTGATTACAATGGGCAGACTTGAAAACTGAGGAATGTCAATATTGTCTTCTCCTCCATCCCCTCCATCCTCAGTTCTCCAGACCCACCAATCAAGGCCCATGTAGCACTCTGTCCACTGCCTCCAGGATAGTCTGTTTAGAACACAGGCCACACCACTCCATTTAAAATTCTCCAGTGGCTCCCAATGCCCTTAGGTACATGCCACAAATGACCATGAACTTGACATTCTCCAATTCATCTATCCTTGTCTCAGAGACAAGTTAAAGACCAATTTGAAGTAATCCCATTGGAGAAACCTCTGTGAGAAATACCAAAATACAACCTGGAACCAAACTGTCACCAGAGAGGGAGGGGATTTGTGCATACATATAGCTGATCCACTTTGCTGTACAGCTGAAGCTGCAGCAACATTGTAAAGCAACTATTACTGTCATTGCTGTTCAGTCGCCCGGTCATGTCCAACTCTTTGCTGGCCCCATGGACTACAGCACACCAGGCCTCCCTGTCCCTCATCATCTCCCGCAGTTTGCCTAAGTTCATGTCTAAAGCAACTATACTCCAATCGAAAAAACAACACACACACAGAGAAGTATCTGCTCAGGGATTACTACAAGGAAATGACAACCCACTCCAGTATTCTTGCCTGGAGAATCCCATGGACAGAGGAGCCTGGCAGGTGACAGTTCATGGGGTCGCAAGAGTTGAACACAACTTAGTGACTAAACCAGCACCATAGAGCTTAAGACCTTTGAGAGTGGGAGCAGGGAAATCATGACTCTCAAGGGTGGTAAGGAGAGGATGAGACTACCCAAAGGGGATACTGTAGGAAAAAGAGCTGCTGGCTAGAATGAGATCCGAGGTCAGCTGAGAGGTACAGCATGAAAATGGGAGAGCCTAGTTACCACAGAACCTCTGCTTGGCTGAGTTGTCTGTGAAGCCTGAGGTCAGAGCTTAATTAGGCCTGTGAAATAAATGAGCACAGCTTCCTCTTCTGCCTTTTTCCCAGGCAGCACTCAGCCTCTCATGTAAATAAATGTTGAGTAAATGCTTAAAGAACAAAGCCTTAAAGGGTGCCAAGTTATTGAACTACAAAGCTGGGCCTGTTTCAGGCCAGTCATGCATACCCCTCACTCCTCCTTCTGTGCTGGCCGGCTGGCTCTCTCTCTTTCTCTGCACACCTTCCTTTTCTGAGTCCCTGGAAAAAGTTACCGCAGGGGCTTCTCAGAAGCTCTTTTCTTCTGCCTAGAAAGTACATTCCTTCAGCATTTGTGGTCCAATCAGCTCTGGACAAGATGGCAGATTCAGGTGGGTAGAAAGAGTGGTAGGGGTGACAGGATAAATTTCAAAAGGAAGCCTCCAGAACTGCAGAGAAGTATTAAAAGTATGATGGAGTCTGGGTTCTTGCTCTGAGACATCTATATGGACCGTGTGCTTGTAAGTTATGGAGATGGGATCTCCAGGCTCTCTCTCTGCCCTCCCATTCCCAGCAGTGGCCAACTGCACAGACGGAAGCACTGGATTTCCCTGTTGGATTCCTGGCCTCACCACTCAATGTTTATGTGTCCCTGGGCACGGCTCTGTTTATATTTCTTTTTTAAAAATTTATCCCTGTGCCTGGCTTCTCATCCATAAAGTTAGGATAACAATAGTACAATATCAAAGCTGATAATATTAAATGAGATAATTCAGCACCGTACTTGCATAAACATTTTAATTATTAATACAATGTCTAATACCTGCTATTCCTTTGAATCACTCAACTCAATAAGTAGCTCGTAGATGTTCCTGGCATTGAATTGGATTGAATGCGGAGTCCCCAAAGGCTCCTTTCACTGTGTCCTCACACCTCTCTAATTTCATTCCCTCCCTTGCCAGAACTACCTGAAGTCAAGATAAGAATGAAAGGAATAATCCAACTTCTCCTAGAGAAGTATCTGCTCAGGGATTACTACAAGGAAATGACAACCCACTCCAGTATTCTTGCCTGGAGAATCCCATGGACAGAGGAGCCTGGCAGGCGACAGTTCATGGGGTCGCAAGAGTTGAACACAACTTAGTGACTAAACCAGCACCATAGAGCTTAAGACCTTTGAGAGTGGGAGCAGGGAAATCATGACTCTCAAGGGTGGTAAGGAGAGGATGAGACTACCCAAAGGGGATACTGTAGGAAAAAGAGCTGCTGGCTAGAATGAGATCCGAGGTCAGCTGAGAGGTACAGCATGAAAATGGGAGAGCCTAGTTACCACAGAACCTCTGCTTGGCTGAGTTGTCTGTGAAGCCTGAGGTCAGAGCTTAATTAGGCCTGTGAAATAAATGAGCACAGCTTCCTCTTCTGCCTTTTTCCCAGGCAGCACTCAGCCTCTCATGTAAATAAATGTTGAGTAAATGTTTAAAGAACAAAGCCTTAAAGGGTGCCAAGTTATTGAACTACAAAGCTGGGCCTGTTTCAGGCCAGTCATGCATACCCCTCACTCCTCCTTCTGTGCTGGCCGGCTGGCTCTCTCTCTTTCTCTGCACACCTTCCTTTTCTGAGTCCCTGGAAAAAGTTACCGCAGGGGCTTCTCAGAAGCTCTTTTCTTCTGCCTAGAAAGTACATTCCTTCAGCATTTGTGGTCCAATCAGCTCTGGACAAGATGGCAGATTCAGGTGGGTAGAAAGAGTGGTAGGGGTGACAGGATAAATTTCAAAAGGAAGCCTCCAGAACTGCAGAGAAGTATTAAAAGTATGATGGAGTCTGGGTTCTTGCTCTGAGACATCTATATGGACCGTGTGCTTGTAAGTGATGGAGATGGGATCTCCAGGCTCTCTCTCTGCCCTCCCATTCCCAGCAGTGGCCAACTGCACAGACGGAAGCACTGGATTTCCCTGTTGGATTCCTGGCCTCACCACTCAATGTTTATGTGTCCCTGGGCACGGCTCTGTTTATATTTCTTTTTTAAAAATTTATCCCTGTGCCTGGCTTCTCATCCATAAAGTTAGGATAACAATAGTACAATATCAAAGCTGATAATATTAAATGAGATAATTCAGCACCGTACTTGATAAACATTTTAATTATTAATACAATGTCTAATACCTGCTATTCCTTTGAATCACTCAACTCAATAAGTAGCTCGTAGATGTTCCTGGCATTGAATTGGATTGAATGCGGAGTCCCCAAAGGCTCCTTTCACTGTGTCCTCACACCTCTCTAATTTCATTCCCTCCCTTGCCAGAACTACCTGAAGTCAAGATAAGAATGAAAGGAATAATCCAACTTCTCCATTCTTAGATCCCAAAAGATATTTTGAATTACCAACAGAAGCAGAATGTTTTCTGATGGAATAGTCTATTATTCTGAAAGGTTCTGTAGCAGTAAAAAGGAAAAAATGAAAAGAGAGAGAGAGAGAGGGAAATGAGATTTTTTTTTTTTCTTTCCTTTTCCTGAGGACAAGGAAGATAAAGAGAAAAGTGAACAGGCCTGATCATTCCTAGCTTTTTAATTTTATTCCTCACTCTACATGTCTGTAACTAAGTTTGCTTTTCTGCCCCCTTGACTCTGCAGGAGATACAATTTGCACCTATTTTTCAATGACTCTATGTTAAATACATCCCGTATCTGTTGTTTGCCCTTACAAGGCTCTTCCCCTTACAGTTCTTCTTTTTCTCAAATCAAAAAGAAGGCCACAGAGCCACCAAACTGCCAGACTCAGTTACTGGGTTACCGATGCCAGCCTGTGACTGTCTTTGAAACAAAGTTAGAGGAAGAAATCGAGATCCTAACACCTTTGTTCATCATTAGTGACTCCTGACTTCAAGCCTTCATTTTGCATAAGCCCTAAGACTCCTCATAAAGGGAGGGCATGGAAAGGTATTCCCCTTTCTACCAGCTGACAATTAAAGCCACCTTTCTGTTAACTCCAAACTCTGTCTCTGTACTTTTTATTTGGCTTCAGTGGGCAGAGAAAGCCAAGATTTTGGCCAGCAACAGGTCTAAAAACATTCATCCACCACCATACTTAGTAAAAGAGGTCCAGTTTGCAAAGCAGGTCAAAGAGACTATGAAGTTCTGTGGTAAGCAGAAAGCGTCAGTTTGTGGGAATTTATCATGTGCAGTTCACGAGGCCCCAGGGCCGGGATGTTGCCATTTAAACATTTGCAGGAATAGCACAGAGAGCAAAGTTGACATCTGTAAGAATGAGTGGCCCCGGCGCTGCCTCTTTGTTTGCCTGGAAAGATCACAGCATATTAATCAGAACCTCTCCTAATTCTTCCTCAGCGGCTGCCACAACTGAATACACCAGCCTTCCGGTCCTCTGGATGGTTTATATAGTGATAGTGGAGTGAGTTTTAATAGGGCCCCTCCTTCCTTCCTGGGCTTCCCTGGTGGCTCCACCTGCAATGTAGGAGACCTGAATCCCATCCCTGGGTTGGGAAGATCCTCTGGAAAATGGAAAGGCCACCCACTCCAGTATTCTGGCCTGGAGAATTTCACTTTATAGTCCATGGGGTTGCAAAGAGTCAGACACAACTGAATGACTCATTTTCACTTTCCTTCCTATCTCCCCTCCCTCCTCTGTTTTCCCCTCTCTTCCTTTCCCTTTTCCTTTATTAGTTTACTCAATGGCACCCCACTCCAGTACTCTTGCCTGGCAAATCTCATGGACGGAGGAGCCTGGTGGGCTGCAGTCCATGAGGTCTCTAAGTGTTGGACAGGACTGAGCGACTTCACTTTCACTTTTCACTTTCATGCATTGGAGAAGGAAATATGCAACCCACTTCAGTGTTCTTGCCTGGAGAATCCCAGGGACAGGGGAGCCTGGTGGGCTGCCATCTATGGGGTCACACAGAGTCAGACACGACTGAAGTGACTTAGCAGTAGCAGCAGCAAGAATATGCAGGCCCTTGCTTCCCTGATAGCTCAGTTGGTAAAGAATCTGCCTACAATGCAGGAGATGCTAGTTTGATTCCTGGGTTGGGAAGATCCTCTGAAGAAGGGAAAGGCTACCCACTCCAGTATTCTGGCCCGGAGAATTCCATGGACTGTATAATCCATGAGGTCACAAAAAGTCGGACACGACTGAGCAACTTTCACTTTCATGCAAGCCTATAAATTAAGAGCCAGGCTGTAATTTGATCTGATACCCTCCTGGCACTTACAGTCTAGCAAGAAATGTAGGCACTGAGTGCTAGTGAACTAGAAATGGCCTTGACAGTGAGAAGATATTGGACCCAACCTGGTGAGAGAAAGCCTCCTGGAAAAAATAATTTTCCTCTGAAATTCGAAAGTTGACCAACCAGAAGAAACATCTGGGGAGGGTGGGGTGTGGGGGTCAGTAAGGTAGTGGGAGAGGGCCATGGGCCCTGCTGAGCTGGAGAGCATGAGGTCCCCACAGACTAAAGCGTAGCTGCCCCAGGGACGCTCACGGCCCCTCCCTCCTCTGTGTCTGTGCTGGGAATGACTGCTGTCAGGTGAAATCAGCCCTCCCAGTGTGATGTCGGAGAAGGCAATGGCACCCCACTCCAGTACTCCTGCCTGGGAAATCCCATGGGCGGAGGAGCCTGGCAGGCTGCAGTCCATGGGGTCGAGAAGAGTTGGACACGACTGAGCGACTTCACTTTCACTTTTCACTTTCATGCATTGGAGAAGGAAATGACAACCACTCCAGTGTTCTTGCCTGGAGAATCCCAGGGACGGGGGGAGCCTGGTGGGCTGCCGTCTATGGGGTTGCAGAGTCAGACACGACTAAAGTGACTCAGCAGCAGCAGCAGCACTGTGGTGTGATGGGACACTACCCTCCTCTCCATCCCGGTAAGGATCAGTGACCCCCTCCAGCTTGCACAGGCATCTCCAAGAAGCGGAGAAACCTGCTTCAGGCTCGTTGCTCTTGTGTCGCAGTTACTGAAGCCCACCTGCCCTAGAGTCTGGGCTCCACAACAGAAGCCACTGCAGGGAGAAGCCCTTGAACCACATGGAAGACCCTGTGTAGCCAAAATAAATTACAAATAAATAATTAAAAAACAAGATCAGAAGGCTGAGCTGGAGCTGAAGTTCAGGACTGCTTGGTGTCTCTAAAATATGTGCCCAAGGGAGGCTCAAGAGGGAAGGATATATATATATATCACACATATATATAATTATGACCGATTCACATTCTTATACAGCAGAAACCAACACAACACTGTAAAACAATTTTCATCTGATTAAAAAATAAAATAAATAACATTCCACAATAGTAAGACAACTCCCAGACCTTCCTGGGTCAGTCCCCACCACCCTCCAAAATAAATACCATCTGCACACTAACGTCTGCAATTCCTCCACCAGAAAGGAGTTAATACCTAAGAAACAAAAGACAGCTTCTTTCCTCATGCTCCTCTTTTATAAACACTGAGCAAGCTTTGGAATGTTGAAAAATGCTCATGACAAAGAAAAGGGCACCAGACACCTCTTATTTTGTCCTTACCATTTAAATCATGAATACTTCCATATCTTGAGTTTTTTTATACTTTAAACAAATACATAATAAAAAGTTTAAAATTCTCCGGGGCTTCCCTGGTGGTCCAGTGGCTAAGAGTCCGAACTCTCAATGCAGGTTAGATCTCCAGTCAGAGAACTACGTTCCAAGTGCTGCAACTCAGAGCTTGTACGCTACAAATAATGAAAGCAATGAAAATCGAAGATCCTGCATGCCGCAACTAAACCAAAAAAAATTTTTTTTAATTGTAAAAAGCAGATACTCCTTGGTAGAGGTCACCTATGAAATCAGTAATACTTAGGAGTGTATATATTTATCAGGAAATTTTCATTCGAACAAGAAAAATGAAGGCAGCACATAAATTATGGGCGCCCACCAAAGTTTGAGATACAGAGGCAGAGCTTATAGTACTAACTATAATTGTCATGGTCTTCAGGATTTCACCTTGTGCCAGGTCTTCTAACTTATTATTAAATACTCTTCTCTCCCCAAGCCTAGCTCACATTTCTGCTGGACATTAGCTCCAAGTCTTCTAACCCTTTGCTATAGATTTTACCTCCCTGGGGGAAACTGCGTAGATCTCCTTAGTCAGAAATTACCTATGTCCTTTATTTTTCTCACACCACGTGGTCTCTGCTATTACGCCCTTATTGCATTAGTATTTGTCCTAAAGTTAATTAGGCATTCACTTGACTCCCCTTCTAAGCTGGGAATACTCAGGAATCACAGCTCATTAATCTGTGCATTCCCCATAATGTCCTGCTTAATACTGTGTACATAGTAGGGGCTTAATACATCTTTAAAGACTTGAAAGAAAAATATGTTCTTTCTGGCTTGAGTAAAACTTTAGTAGGAATTTCTCCATAAATATCCATAATGAAGAGTTTTTCAGCTTGAGACATTGCAGGATTGCTTTGGCCTTGATGAATTTTCTTTGATAGAAAAAAAAAAAAAAGTAACCTGAATACTCTTTCCTGTGATAAGAGTCATAATTTCGAGAGACAGAGCTGTTCAGAGGAAAACATTTTGAATTCTGTACTATGTTCTGAGCCAATTAGAAGCAATTGGGTTTATGAATTTTTTATTTTCCTGATTGATTTTCTATTTAGTTTCTCCTGAATAAGTACTTAAAAATCTTTCCATAACATTCACCCTTTCCGTTGATTTCTAGCCTTACAGAACTTACCTTTCAGCAAATTATATAGGCCCTTCACACATTTTTTTCTTTTTTGCATTCCACTTCTTTTAAAGTAGTTTATTGAAATCCTCTCCAGATAAAAACCTTGAAATCATTAAGCAGATCACCGTTCAGATCACATTAATTCTTCTATTTTTCTCCTTAAAGGAGATGACTGGTGGACAGCTCAGAATAGCAATGAGGAATGGTATTTATCTATAATACCTCTTCCATGATGAATAACTAATTTATTCAAAATCCCATTACTCGGAACACTTCAATCATGGTAGAATGAGGTCTCTGATTTGGGTTCTGGTTAGTTTAGAAATGGCCTCCTTCCCTGGGGACGTTGAGAGATGCTAAGGCCAGCTGGTGATGCAGATTGAATGTGAACACTGCAACGCTGGGAATTTGAGCAACAGCTTCTTAATTCCTGCCTGAGAATAGCCTGAAAGGTCTGGGGCCTTGCCCACCTCCATTTCCTCCATTTCAGCCCTCATTGCAACGTTCCTCTCCTTGCCCTAAATATTGCCACAGCTGTCCTGATGGCCTGGCTATCTACAGGGACTGGACTTTGTCAGCACTCAGAACTACTGAAGTATGAAGCACTCAGACTTCAGGTACCCCCACCCAGAGCACAGCCTTAAAGCTCCAAGAAGCTGTGTTCTTAAAACTTAGCACAGCATCTGCCACTGCTTCCTAACTCACAGAGGAAGAGCCATGGGTCCTAGCGGTGGGCATGGCCTTGGAGAGCAGCCCACTCAGGGATTTTAGCTCCGAATCCTTTTCCTCAAATGAAATTATATGTGGACACCCCTTAAAACAGAAGAAACAGAGACACTCAGGCTGGATGGGAGTGTAGACCACAGCCACTCCTTCTGTCTTGTGCTGTGATTTGATTACAGAATGGATGTCTAAATACACAGCTGTTGCTACTGCTAAGTCACTTTAGTCTTGTCTGACTCTGTGCAACCCCATGGACCGCAGCCCACTAGACTCCTCCATCCATGGGATTTTCCAGACAAGAGTACTGGAGTGACGTGTCATTGCCTTCTCCTAAATACATGGCATTTTGATTAAATTATGCTTGTAGCCTAGGCTTTAATTCTTATCTATAACATGGAGCCTCAGCACCCAGCAAATCCCCCTTCACAGGCACCTCTTCCCCTAATAATCTTGGAAGGCTCCGTAGAGCTTCTCTGAGTAGCTCATGAATGAAATCATTCAGTTCCCCACACAGGTGTTCTGTGTGGTCTCCAGTCTGCTCCGCGCCTCTCTCTGACCTTGCTGCTCTCCTGGCTCCATGCAGGATGTTCCTAAATCCCACAGGCTCTGCTGCTGCCTTTGCTGGGCACAGCTGCCACTCTTTGCAGGCACAGCTCAGCTAGTTCAGTAAACATGAGGGGACCCTGACGTTGACCAGTCTCCTTTATGCATTCCTTCTGCTCAAAGGATACCAGTGCAAGCTCTTTTCTGAGAGAATCATTCATGAAAATAGCCCTCTTATGTTGCTTACAGACTTCTTTCTCCCAGGACTCACAGGCACCTCTTCCCCTAATAATCTTGGAAGGCTCTGTAGAGCTTCTCTGAGTAGCTCATGAATGAAATCATTCAGTTCCCCACACAGGTGTTCTGTGTGGTCTCCAGTCTGCTCCGCGCCTCTCTCTGACCTTGCTGCTCTCCTGGCTCCATGCAGGATGTTCCTAAATCCCACAGGCTCTGCTGCTGCCTTTGCTGGGCACAGCTGCCACTCTTTGCAGGCACAGCTCAGCTAGTTCAGTAAACATGAGGGGACCCTGACGTTGACCAGTCTCCTTTATGCATTCCTTCTGCTCAAAGGATACCAGTGCAAGCTCTTTTCTGAGAGAATCATTCATGAAAATAGCCCTCTTATGTTTGCTTACAGACTTCTTTCTCCCAGGACCTGAAAATTGAGTCAATATAAGGTTGGGAGCTGAGTGCTGAAGAATTGATCCTTTTGAGCTGTGGTGTTGGAAAAGACTCTTGAGAGTCCCTTGGACTGAAAGGAGATCCAACCAGTCCATTCTAAAGGAGATCAGCCCTGGTTGTTCATTGGATGGACTGATGTTGAAGCTGAAACTCCAATACTTTGGCCACCTGATGCGAAGGTGGACTTATTGGAAAAGACCCTGATGCTGGAAGGGATTGGGGGCAGGAGAAGAAGGGGACAACAGAGAATGAGATGGCTGGATGGCATCACCGACTCAATGGACATGGGTTTGGGTGGACTCCAGGAGTTGGTGATGGACAGGGAGGCCTGCTGCTGTTCATGGGGTCACAAAGAGTTGGACATGACTGAGTGACTGAACTGAACTGAACTGAACTGAACTGAAGATTGAGATAAAGACCCATCTTTACTGAGAACTGAAGTTTTAGACTTGGGTCTCATGAGTCAGCTGTGCTATGCCCTCTGTGAGGAGTTCCCATCTTCCGGTTCTTCAGTTTCTCAGACAAATCGTTTCTTCTGGCAGTCTGCTAGGTGATGGTCTTCAGCAGCAGTTCAGACATAAGCAGGGCCATCTCCTTGACCTGATCCTGGACTCACCCGAAATCACTTCTGTCTTTAAACACACAGTAGAGAAAAAGGTTGTAAGTAACTCAATTTAAACTGATTGATTTTTACCAAAATGAGAGAGCAGGGTATTTTGAGAAAAGACAAGTTTCTATTGGCAAAAATAATGAAAATTGTATTGATCATAACTGTGCATCAGTGAGAATTGATACTTGACCAATTAATTTAAAAAATTGATAAAGCAAACCAATAATCATGCGGGATCTGAAGAGAGCACAAGGATAAAGCTAGTCACTAAAAAATGTGAGGACCCCCCCCCACACAGGCACGCACACACACACACAGACACTCATGCACATACACACATACTTCCCTAAACCAGGGAGAAAAGGAGGGACCTTTCCCATTCCCATTTTCTCCCTCTAGAATTGACTTAAGGCTTGGCAACCTGTGAAATAGCCAGAAATTTATACATTGGTCTTTGCTCCACCCCCAACCCCTACTCTCCCAGCTCCATCCCCATCGAAGTTCCCGACATGGAGCTCCTGAAACTCATAAATGCTTAAGTGATTGGAGCATTAGGAGCTTCTTTGTTCTAATGAGGAGACTGAGTAGGCTCCCCAAAGTACACTGGTCACCAGAAAGACCCAGTCATGACTAGAAGCTTGAAATCTTCAGCCCCACCTTCCCATCTCCAGAGAGGGGAAGGGGCTGGAAATGGAGTTAATAACTGATTATGCCAATGTGATAAAGTTTCCATAAGAAGCCCTGAAATATAGGATTCAGGAGCTTCCAGGTTGGCGAACATATCCACATATGCAGAGGGTGAGTGGGTGATGCACCTCAACTCCATGTGGACAGAAGTGCCTTTACTCGGGACCCTTCTGCACACCTCACCCTATGTATCTCTTCATCTGACTGTTCATATACATTCTTTATCATATCTTTTAATGAACTGGTAAACATAAGAAAAGGTTTCCCAGGTGGCACAGTGGTGAAGAATCCACCTGTGCACCTTCCGCCAATGCAGAAGACTCAGGTTCAGTCCCTGGGAAAGATCCTTGGAGAAGGAAATGGCAACTCAACTCTAATATTCTTGCCTGAGAAATCTAATGGACAGAGGATCCCAGTCCATGGGGTCGCAAAGAGTCAGACACAACTGAGTGGCTGAGCACAAAAACACACACAAGCACAAATGCTTCTCTTGGTTCTATGAGCGATTTGGAAAAACACTGAATCCAAGGGGAAGGCACTCAGGGGAAACTTCAATTTGTAGACCAGTTGGACAGAAGTTGTGGGTAACCTGAAGACCTGCCACTTGTGATCCAAATCCAAAGTTGGGGCAAGAGGGCCGTCTCATGGAACTGGGCTCTTAACCTGGTGGGGGCCTGATGCTGTGTCCTGGTTGATAGCGTCAGGATTCTGCTGAATCGCAGGACACCTAGCTGGTGTCACAGAATTGCTTGGTGTGGGGGTAAACTCACACATCTGATGTCAGAAATGTTTTGAGTGTGCTAGGAGTGTAAGGGTAAAGGAGAAACACAGGAGGAGGACTGGAGGTTTTTTCAACGTACAGTTCAAAATTCCATCCAGAGACCAGCCACACACCAGCATGACTTGGGAGCGTATCAGAGATGTAGAATCTTAGCCCCACTCCAGGGCCGCTGATCCGAACTCTGCAGCTTAGCGCTGCGGGAGATGCAGACACACTTGAACTCTGTGAAGCACCCTTCTGTGCTGTGCTGCGAGTCACTCAGTTGTGTCCGACTCTTTTCCACCCCATGGACTGTAGCCCACCAGGCTCCTCGTCCTTGGGCTTCTCCAGGCCAGAATACTGGAGTAGGTTGCTGTGCCCTTCTCCAAAGTGCTCGTCTACATAATATCAACCACTTACATGTACAGAATATATGTCTCAGATCCTTCCAGAGTTCACATGTGGCTGCAGTACAGGAAGAAAGAAGTGTCTGAGAAGTCAGTGAGGACTAAAGACAAAAGTGTTTAAGAGGAATACTGGGAATATTCTAGAGGGGAAAAAAAAAAAGCTTCGTACTTCTCTGCTTTGCCAAAGATTGGCTCCGGGCACCAGCCTTTATAGTCGAAGCCAAGAGAAACATCATCCAAGTGTAAAATTCAAACAGGAGCTGCAAGATTTCCTCCAACTCCAGTGCTAGGCAGAGATCAGGAGCAGAACAGGACCCCAGCTTCCCTGTTCCTGACTGATTACAGTCCTAGAAGAATTGTTTAAGAAATGGATAACCAGCTTGGCAAAAATGAGACATATTCACTGTTGCATTCCCCTTGAATGGAGTCAGCGAATGCTCTCCCTCAAGATTAATTTCCAGCCCCTGACATCAATGTCCAAGACATGCAGATGGGGTGAGCAAATCTTAACTCTAAGTAGAGAACAGGGATACAATGTGAGTTTCTTTCTATTTAAAGCTCCTCATGCTGAGGTGGTTGGAGAGCTGCAGAATCGGAAGGAAGGGCATGGCTCCCCAAACAATGCTTTCTCATTTGCAGAAGACAGGTGAAGGTCAGCAGAATGTCTCAAAGTGACACACATCTCTCGGGTGCTTCCAGGCGTCCTGATGATGAATTTCTCCCTGGGAAAGCACCAGACAGTGGCGTTGCAGGAAGTGGGGGGTGGGAGAGACGGGCACGGGTGGGCCTTGTCTGCGCTCTACTATGTCCCGTCAGAGAGAGGAGCACAGCCACGCCTGCTCCCTGGGCTCACCCCCTGCTCTGGGGATGTGCCATCGGCCTGGCTTTCTTTCCTTTCCCACTCAGAGAATCGGGTTTGGTGACCCAGGAAATCCAGGGCTTGCAGCCAGACTCTGCGCTGTGAACACCGTGCCTCTGCTTGGCCAAAGAGCTGCCTGTAACAACACAGAATTCAAAGTGGAGCTGGGGCGATCCGTCACTCGCCACTCGCAGACAGGCTGCTATTAATCATGCTGGCCACATCCATCAGACTCTTCTCCTTTGGCCACGGCTCATAGTCACAGAAGCGCAGCCAGGGTCTCCTGATAAATCAAACCCAACAGTTCTATGATAAGGATGACACAGGTGAATGGGGAGCAAAAGTGTACAGTCTTAGCCATGTAGCCACAAAATTAAAAAAGTGGAGGACAGAAATGACTGCTGACTGCCAAAAGCCAGAAACTGACTTTCTTCTTTCTTTGCTTCGTTCTTCCTTCCTTCCTTCCTTCCTTCCTTCCTCTCTATCTCTTTCTATTTATAACCTTAAGCCTCCATCATGTTGGGGAGTTAGTATTACCATTGTGCTCAGCTGAAGAAATCAAAGCTCAGAGAGGTTGAGAAATGTGCACAAGATCACACAGTTTATGGTAGCAAAGCTAGGATTGAAATTCAGGTCTAGGTGAATGGCAGAAATAATTAGAATAGAGAGGAAAATAAATTGTAAGGAGCTGAGTCAGGGGCATAGAGAAGATGAAAAGGGACAGAAGAAAAACAAGAAAAAAGAGTAAGAGGAAAAGTCCAGGAGCAGAAAGCAAACTGCCTTCACAACCAAGTTCCTCTGCTGGACTCAGCTTTGCGACATGCAGCCTAGTCACTCAGGACAAATCCTAATACCACAGCCTCTTCATCTGTGCAATGCAACTGGGGCCAGCCAGCCAGCTGTGACACTGGCTTGCTTTCAGGATCAAAAGACCCTGTGTGGGAAGTTCTACAACACTGGGCACGCTGTACACATGGAAGCTCTTCAGCTGGTGTTTAGAGGATGGATGAGACTCAGAAGGCCAGGCCCCCAGGGTACAGCTCCCCACCAAATGGGGAGCAGAGCTGTGAGGAACCCCTGCCTAGGATGTGGAGCCAGCTTGGATAACCACCTGCAGGTCTGCTTCCCCCAGAATCGACCCCAACAGTGGAGGTGAGTCCACTGACCCAGGCACTTACCCCAGGTCTTGAGGTTTCAGAAAAAAGGAAATCCCTTCTCCCAAATCTATATGGGAATCGAGAGGGATCACTCCCTTTCTTTGTGGACCAGGAGCATGTTGTTGAGTCGTCATCATTAATAGCTGCTGGGGAAGACAGTCAGAAGTGAAAATGCGGTGAATATTGGGTGGAGACGGGATGGGTGGAGATGTGGGAGGAAGGAAGCTGGGAGTTTAGCCAATCCCACATGAAGGGTTCGTGTGACTTGATTCAGCAATCAAGGAGGGGGTACTGAAGAGGCTTTTTAGTGAAATAAATCTAGAGAGAAGAAACCGGAGGGCAGGAAGTTAGTTGGAGAACTTTCTCTTCCTTTTCTGTGCAGAGCAGAAGGCCAGAAAGTAGAAAGGCTAACGTGAGCAGTTTCTTTGAGATGAAAACCATAAAGGAATTTTTGACTCCCGAGGCTGGGGAGCTCCAGAGAGTGCTACCTGGCTTGAGCTGGAAATGCGAAGGCCTGGCTGCGTCTATTCATGGTGCTCAACTAACAAGACTGCAAGGCTGTGTCTGTGAGAATCCTCCTGTTTGGTATGCGCCTCCAGGTTTCTGACTCTCCTGTAGCTTGGCCCAGAAGGTGGAAGAAGATGCTGCAGGATGGGGGAGCAAGGCCCAGATCCCAGGATGTGCTCCCAAGAGGAGGAGTCAGAAAGCTCCTCTGTGCATCATCCGGCCTCCCCTGGGAGGGAGGTGAGGTGGGCTGAATGGTGCCCCCAAAGATATGACCACGTCCTAATGTATGGAACCTGTGAATATTACCGGATGCAGGAAATGAGTCCTTGTGAAGAGAGTTAAGTGAAGGGTCTTGAGATGAGGAGATCATCCTGGATCATCCGAGTGGGACCGAAATGCCATCACAGGTCACCTGGAAAAAGTGAGACAGAGGGAGAGTAAAAGGACACTCAGAAGAGCAGTCAGTGTGAAGACAGAGGCAGAGCTTAGAGTCATGTGGCCTTACGAGAAAGAAGGTCTGGAGCTGCCGAAACCTGCAAGAGGCGAGGATGGATTCAGCCCAGAGCCTCTGTGGGGAGCTTGGCCCTCCCAACACCTCGATTTCAGACTTCTGCCTTCCCAACCTGTGGGAGAATGCATTTCCATTGCTTTCCTTTGTTTTTTTGGCTGTGCCACACAGGATCTTATTCCCAGATCTGGGATAGACCCAGGCCCATGGCAGTCAAAGCACAGAGTCCTAACTACTGGACTGCCAGGGAATTCCCATACCTCTCCATTGTTTTCAGCCATCACTGGAAACTAATGCTGGCTGCAAGGGAAAAGTTACCCCGAGGCAGAAACACCTCCTACTCTTCTGACTTCCCTCTTCGGGGAAGGTTCAGGACAGGTTTCATTTGCCAGAACAGGACAGAGGTGGAGTTGACCAGCACCCACTCTGTGTGACCCCATCGTGCAGAGTTTCAAAGGGGGCTGACCACACAGGCGTGCTTGCTACAGGGGATGAGGGCTGAAACAGAAGACCAGAGGTGTATGTCCAGGGACTCATCAAATCTCCAGGGGTCCTGTGAGCTGGAAATGGAAGCTCAGCATTCAGCCCAAGAGAAGAGTCATTCAGATTTGGGTTTGAATTCCAGCTCCCCCATTCAGTGACCATGTGACCTGACACCTATCCTCCCACCCCCACCCCCAACTCTAGCCTTTTATCTGTGAAACTGAAATTATGACACCTACCTACAGGCTTGTTGTTGTGAGGTTTAAAGCCCTTCACAGAGCTCTCTGCTTCCTGAATGACCTGGTACATAGTTCTTGCTGTCATGGCCCAGGATCCCAGAGCAGTCAGACAGGCCTGACTGATGTGGGAGCCTGAGGAGGACTCACCCTGCAGGGATCAGCCTATCTATGTGGAGGAGCTCATTTCAACTCCCCCGCAACACTGGTCTGCTTGGGGTGTTGCCTGCTGTGCTCAGCACCAACCTCTCAGTGCTCCCCAAACCACAGGGGCTAGAAGCCTGAAAACTATGTCTCTCAGATCCCCCCTGCCAGCAGGGTTCTAGTTTAGATCCTGCCTTTGGAAGGCTTTTGCATGAGAGCAGGAGGCAGAGAGGGAAACTATTTCTCTGGCTCCAGACTGGGAGGCAGCCGTCAGTCTAGCCCTCCTGCGGAGGCAGAGCTAGCAGCAGCAGACCCCTGCAGGACGGTGGCTGGTTCCTGCTGGCCTGAGAAGAGCAGCGGGGCTGTTTGAGTCCTGTGGGCTCAGAGCCAAGTAGGTTCCTACAGAGTTACAGCGACTGACTGCAGAGCTGGATCTCTGGGTAGCATTACTGTTTCCATCCGTAATTTTGCTCCTTCCCTTCCAACACCCAGGAAACTTCACTCCCTATATTAAATTTCACTGTGTTTGAAATACCTATAGTGACTTTCGTTTTCCCAGCTGAATCCCTGACCAGTCCATCAGTCCTCTGAGGTGCAGGGGCCAAGGTATATGGCTCAGAGGGCCATCTTCACCAGAAAATATGACCTTATATTTCCCATTAGAGATAACCCTTATAATGAAAATACACCATGTCTGCTAAGTCACTTTAGTTGTGTCTGACTCTTTGTGACCCCCTGAACTATAGCCCGCCAGGCTCCTCTGTCCATGGGATTCTCCAGGCAAGAATACAGGAGTGGGTCACCATGC